>KL647316.1:63622-213211 GCA_000727475.1 Sarcocystis neurona | reverse complement strand
CAGCAGCAACAGCAGCAACAACAGCAACAGCAGCAACAGCAGTAACGGCAGCAGCAGCAGCAACGGCAGCAGCAGCAGCAGCAACAACGGCAGCAGCAGCAGCAACAACGGCAGCAGCAGCAGCAACAACGGCAGCAGCAGCAGCAGCAACGGCAGCAGCAGCAGCAAGGGCAGAAGCAGCGACAACAGCAGCAGCAACAACAGCAGCAGCAGGAACAACAGCAGCAGCAACAACAGCAACAGCAGTCACAGTAGCAACAGGAGCAACAACGAGAGCAGGGGCAACAGCCGAGTAGTGAAAATCCTCTTGCAGCGGTAACAGAAAGAAGAGGCAGCAAAATCAGGCGGTGTACACGAAGAGGACCGTTAACACTAGAATAGGGGGTAGAAAGTGGTACCCGGCTGCAGTACGCTCAGAACGGCACCCCAACACTACAGGAGCAGGAGGAGGGGGAGGAAACCAAAGGCGGACGCAGCTGAGGAACGAGTGCGTAGAACTGCAAAGAAGCAGCAGCAGCGAAACAGTAGACGCAAAGAGAGAGAAACTTACCTCCAGGTTGCCGCAGCAGCAGCAGGCGAAGGAGAAGAAGTGTCAGCGCGTGCTGCAGCAGCGGGGGGTCGGCCGCAGAGGGAAAACCGGAAGGCAAATGCCGTTCGTGCAACACTAGCAGAAGCAGAGCGAGAGGAACGTGCACGCGACAGCAAGAGATCACGAGGCGTCAAAGTGAAGGACCGAAGAGTCTTCTTGGAGCTATATCGGTAGCGGCAGCAGCAAGAGGGAGGAAAGGTGCAGCTGGAGAGGGAGCCGCAGAAGTGGATGACGCAGCACCAGCTCAACAAGCCGCAGCAGCTCAGTTAGATGCAAGAGGCAGGAAAGAAGAAGGTGGGTGCAAGAGAAGAGAACGAGAGAGAGACTAAACGCAGGGAAATCAAGTTCTGCATCTTCCGAGTTGCCGAGGCATCCGTCTTCTTCCTCTTTTCTTTCTTCACGCCTGACTCTCTAGTGGCCATGTCTTGTGGCGGTACGTGTAGCACGCGGTTTATCATCTGGACGTACAGATTCGGTCTTCTTTTTTCTTCATTCCCCCCCTACGTGTGTTTCACTTTAGGTGGGCGTATATCTGTCTACGTGTATGTCTGCAGAGAGAGCGAGCGGCAGATGTGTGTACACGTAGGATCTTATTTACGTCGGTGTGGAACTGTACATCCACTTCGTATGCTGCTGTTGTGCAAGAAGGAGAAGCAAAAGTGTCGAAGCCCACGAGGTGCCTCGTGCTGCAGGAGGGACTGCCACTCTTCCCAGCGATGCGTCGTTGTGTTCTCCACAGAATTCTTGTGTATATGCACGCGTGAAGTCCGTCGCCTTCTCTGTGTGTCTGTGCGTACACATACATGTGCGTCTATTTAATGGACGTGTCCAAGCCTCTGAGGTAGGGGACCGGTTCCCACGTGTGTGTTTCCGCCTCTGTTCGTAGGTGCGTATAAATCTCGAGATGCACCATATTTGTGGTAGGGTGGTACAGGGACGTCGCTGAGCACTTGGGGAGTCGGCGTTGAAGAACTGGGAAGACAGTGTACTGTTACACTGCCACCACCACGTTTCTCACGTTGAAGAGACAGCCCGAGCTGCGTCGCTGCGGAAAAATTTATATCTGTGTTTTTGCGGCAGCAAGAGACAGGCGCGACAGAAGAGATGCAAAAACCAAGTTTCCAGTCTTTGCAGGCGTCCGCTTGCATACACGGAGACAAAGATGGTTCAGCAAACACACACCCGCCCACCGCCACACACAGAGACAGAGAGAAGGAATATAACTTCCCTGTGTGTGTCTCTGTATATTTGCGCTTGTTCCGAACGAGAGGCTCACAGACGCTCCACACAGAGAGAGGCGAAACGCTCACAGAGAGACGAGACACACAATCACAGAGGCACAGAGAGACCAAACACAGCCGTACAGACATGCGGACAGCCAATCACGAACCAGTGTACGGATTTCATATTTAGTGTCAGAAGGCGACTGTTTCTTACTGGTGAGGATATAATATAGTCCAGCCAGCCCACAGGGACAGAGAAACAGACACACATCTGTGTATACAAAGGTAGACGAGCGGTCGTGACAGAAGACAGTCTGACATGAACACACGTATTTAGATGTACAACTGGAGACGAGGGAGCATCAAAGATTATATATATATATATATACATGTATATAAAAGTGTAGACGAGGGGTGTTGGCAGCCTGACAGACACACGTATACATATGAAACTGTAGTTGAGGGGCCACGGCAGTAAGACACACTGCGGACGAGGACTGGTGAATGTTCGCGTTGCTGTGCAGGTCTGGCGGAGTTGTTTCACACGGATGAGAAGAGTCACAATGCCGCGGGCACGGCGCTTTACATGGCGCCCGAAGTCTTCGACCGCATCGTCACCTTCAAGTGTGATGTCTGGTCTGCGGGTAATAGGAGCGGATATTTTTCAAGCAGAGACACGCCTCACATACAAATCCACTTTTGTTGGATCTGCTCGAGCAGTGGGGATTCTTCGTACAAATACGCTACACACAAAGCCACCTTTGAGCTGTATCTGCTAAAGCAACTGGTATCCTCCGTACAAAAACATGCCTCGCACACGAATTCAATAGCAGATAGGCTCTATCTGCTAGAACGACTGGCATTTTCCCTACAAGCTCACGCAGATCTAGTTCTTAGTACATTCGCACGGAGAAGTGGGGGCTTTGTGGCGTGTGTATGTGTGTGTGTGTGTGTGAGTGTGCGTCGATGTAGGTAGCCTGCTTATACACACGAGTCTATATGCATGTAAGCGCACATATACACACATACTTGCATACGACCTCATTTACATTGCACCAAAATAGGTCTCGTTTAGGCCACGTTACAGCGAAGTACCTGAGTGTACACATGTGGACCGGCTGCGGGAGGAAAGCGAGTTGCTTGCACTGCAGCTGCCGTGCTGAGACTGCTTCTACGTAGACGAGATTTGTTATCGGACAGCGGGTACGTACGATTCTCCTCCTGCATCCCTCGGGCGTGCCCCCCGCTGTTGCTGCTGCACTGGCGCTCCGCTCGTGTTGCTGCAGCGACTCGCTGTTGCTGCGCTCTTCTTGCTGCTAGTCTTGTTGTTGCTGCTACGCCACTGGTGCGTCTACCGTTGCCGCTGCTGCTGTGGCGCTCCTCTTTGGGTGCTGCTGTGCTGCTGTGCTGCTGCGATCCGGTGGGGCTCCTGCGGTGCTGCAATTGCCGCGTGCTGGGAGTGCTACGGCGCTGCTGCCGCTGTGCGCCTACGGCTGCTGCTGCTGCTGGCGCTTCTTCAGGTGGTGCCGCTGTTGCTACGTTTCTCGTTCTGCTGTTGCGTGTGCAATGATGGGCGGCGATGGTGGTGGTGCTGCTCCTGTGGTGGTGGTTGCTGCAGGGGTGGTTTTGTATTTTCTGCTGACGGGTTGTCTTCCGTTTACGGGGACGACGCTGGAAGAAGTGCAAGAGAAAGTAAAACTGACGGAGCCGAACTACGAGAAGGAGTGCAAGCACCTAACGCCCTCTGCTGTCCAACTGCTCCACTGGATGCTGACCAAAGACCCCGAGAAGCGTCCGACTGCTGCTGAGGTGCTACATCACGAGTGGTTTCAGCAGGCTGCGGTTGCTGCTTTGCCCCTCTCGCCTGCCATCTGCAGCAACATGAGGGTACGCGCTATGCACACGCATGCATCGGCAGAACAGGAGGAAGAACACACCGGGAGAAATGTTGACGCCTTCCTTATCTCAGACCTGGACGCACATTCATATGTATGCCTCCTGTGTGCTTATTATACGTAGTAGGAACGAGGAACGGGAGGAGTCGACTCTTGTCTCCCGAGAGATGAGGGTGTTGGTCCATACGCCACACACACACACCCCTGAAGCTGTCACCGTCACAAGACGCCTGCGAAAAGAAGTATTCATGTATGCCTGTCTGTATGGGTGACGACACACTGATAGATCTGTGCTTCCGTTGCATATCCGTGTGTAGGGAAAGATCGTCAGTGCGAACTTTGGGAACGCATGGCGCAGGACTCCTCGCCGAGGCTCATTCCGTTGTCGGTAGGATGAGTTCTGTGTATCTCAACCGCCTCTTAGAGGGAAGGGAGAGCACTACACGAGTCGCCTTGCTTCGGGTCGACACAATACACGCAAGAAAGAGAGTGACAGAGAGAAACGTGGAGCGACCGAGAGAGAGACAGAGAACCAGGAGTGTGTTCGCACGTTCTCGTGTGCGCACAAGTGACCCTGGCGTTCTCCGCCGTCGCTCTTGGGTGAACACAAGCAAAACTGGCGTTCTCAACCGTCCTTCTCGGGTGAACATAAGTGACACTGGGGTTCTCTGCCGTCGTCGTCGGGTGTACATAAGTGACACAGGCGTTCTCTGCTGTCCTTCTTGATATTTACGAATTGCAGTCCCTTGCAGCAATTATCTGGAGGATGCACGTATACGTGTGACAGCGTAGAGGACACTACACGTGAGCTGCACACACTATGACAACACAAGGTCCTGGGAAACGCAGTGCGGTCGAAACGCCGGCGTGAGAGCACGCGACCGCACTGAAGGCCGCTTCTTCCGACTGCATGCGGGCTGCTGAAAAAAGTCTGCTGCGCACCAGTGCGCGGCCCTCTGGCACACAAGGGGAGTCCGTGAGGGTTAGCTGCTTGGAAATAAACCCGCGCGAGGATGTGTCTCGCTGCATACGTCTGGATGGCTTCGTCTGTGCACGAGCTCTCTATCTTTGTTTATCACTCGTTTAACGTGCAGACATTTTTCTGCCGAAAACACTGTATACAGATATATATACAAGGAGAGTACGTACGAGACCTGTCTATGTAGTTCTTGCCGTTCCTCTATAAATGAGTATATACGTACAAGTGAATGTTTCTGCAGGCGTAGTAGCTCCGTACCAGTTTTTTACAAAAAGACCTTTGTGTGGCTCTTACTCGATTCATTATGGATGCGCGGGAACGTCCATAGAAGTGTATACAAACGGGGAACGATCCAAACACGTTTGCACTTGTAGAAAGGTCCACTCACTTGTGTGGACGTAGGGAGGTGCGGATTGAGAGGACCGTATCAACCCTTCTGTCTCCTGGGTGTGTGTACACGGGGGACGTGCAAATATTCGTTATTCGTGTGAATGTGTGTGCGTCTTCACACGTGCGCATCAGCTCAACAAGCAGCATGCGCATACGTGGGAAAACAAAAATGGTGAACTGATGACCGCGCTTTGCGGCCGAGGGCGAACAGAGGACACAGGAAGTTTCTGTGTATGTGCTTGTATAGAGCCGCCGTCGTCTCTGAACGAGGCATCGTTGCTGGTACAGAGGGACGCAGCTGTGCAAACGTTGGGGTACCTGGTCCACGGTTTTCTCACGAGTTGTGACGCCTTTCACCATCCGTTTTTCGAGCCATCACGCCTTTTTTCTTCCCGTTTCTCTTTTTCTGTCTCTTTTTTCTTCGTTGCTCTCTCTGGCGGCCCATAAATAGGTTTGTGCGCACACCTACACCTCCCCACACACACACAAGTGGAGAGGCCTAAACATGTGTCTATCTAAAACTTGTGTATAATCCTGTGTATTGGCGTACAGCAGTGGCAGTGTGTTGGAGGTGTGTCCGTGTGTGTTTCACGCAGCGGTACATGAGACAGAGTCACCTAAAGAATGCGCTAGTAAATTTGATGGCGCATCAGCTGACTGTCACCGGACAGCAGATCCGGCAGATAAACGGCATCTTCCGGCAACTTGATAAAAATGGCGACGGCATTTTGTCTCACGATGAACTCACTGAAGGTCGGTCGCCTGCTGGTTCCACTGCTCTGGTCAACTGTATGTGTGCGTGTGTGTGTACGTAGTTGTATACATATATCGTCTCCCCACTCCACTGCTCTTAAAATATATACACACCGGTATACATAAGATGGATGCACATATACGCATACATGTATGTATATATATATAGAGAGAGAGAATATATATATATATATATATGTATATATATGTATATATGTATATATATATATATATATGTATATATCTATATATTTGTATACGTGTATATGTTTTAACGCGTGCTCTGAATGGATGCGCGCAGATACGTGGAGATGGTGCTTCTGCGCGGCGGCACCAGACTGTGCTATAAAACGCTTGTTCTTTTATCTATTTTGGCGGGAGCTTCAGGAGTGTTGTTGACGGATTCTTTGTAGATGACGTTCGGTAGTTCCACTCGCTGCCGATGTGTAATGGTGTGACCACCCATACCTAGATTTCAGCGGTGCGAGGAATCCGTTTCAGTGGACACAACGCATCTTCGTATCTACGCTCGAAGCGATGCAAGAGAGGATTTAGCAGTACGTGTGTGTATGGACGTATTTACATTGCTGTGGACAGTAGATATGGGAAGTCATCGAGATACATATTTATATATATATATGCGTATGGAGAATTGAATAGATTACTGGATAGAAAATACCCCCCTGTCTGTATCTCTCGATATATGTATATATATATGTTTGTGCAGGTGTGTGGGGACATACGTAGATAGATACTGTAGGGATCCCCTTAGATAGACTCAATTGTCTATACGTCTGTCTTTCGGTCTCCAACTAGATATACCTCACACACCGATATATATATATATATATACGTATATATGCGTACACATGTTTAGACCTGTGTCGACCCAACTATGTATGTATATATAGAGAGAGAGAGACGGGGGGAGAGATCTGTGTCTGTATGTATCGATACGCATGCGTACGTACATGGTAGTACATACGTACGCCTGTGATCAAATAACGTGAATAGGTATACGCAGGTAACTCCGCAGGGGTGGTGCACATATATCTCCACATACATCAGTATATATATATATATACATATATACATATATATATGTATATATGCGTAGAGACACAGACGCGCATCTCTGAGTTCCCTGACGCGCAGGCGTGATACATCTGCCCGTGGGGTGTTCTTTTGCAGTGACATGTGGAACAGACATAGGTTTTTCTCGTCTGCTTCCGCCTGGGCGCATGTTTGCAGTGCGTGTGCAGGTGGCGATTCGTCACGTACTCTTTCTCCCTGTCTCTTTCTCCCTCCCTACTGTCGTCGTCCGTTCTTGTTCCTTTCTCTCCTTCTCTCTGTATACGTTTTTTCTGCAGGATTGCTGGTAGCTGGCGTACCACGGTGGGATATCAACCGCATCTTACAGTCCATCGACGTAGACGACTCGGGAAACGTCTCCTACACAGGTGCTGCAGCGGACACAGTAGCAGCAGTGGGTATTTATCTGCCAGGGTCGTGAACTCTCTCTCTCTCTCTCTCTCTCTATATATATATATATATGCACGTGGGCATGTCAGGTCTTTGAGCAGCGGTAGCAACGCAAAAAAAGTAGACTTCCTTGGTGTGTCCCCCTGCGAATTAACAGTCACCATATACATGCACATATGCAAGCGTCTCGTATACAGGCGCAGCAGCAGCAACGAAAGCAGGAATGATTCCCGTGCTGTCAATATAAAGCTGGGCATCTCTCTTTATATCTATATATATATATATTTATTGGGTACTTTTCAGGTGCAACAGCTGCATCGCATTTTTTTTCTGTAAGTCTCTGACAAATCGCGTCGTCTTCACACAAGCTGCTCCAGGTGCAATGACAGCAGCACTGTGTGCTTCTTTACCATGCGTATGGGTGTGGACATACAGTTGGGTCCGTATATTGTGTACTCGTTTGTCAAAAGGGTGTAATTATGGGTGAGGGTGTAAGTATATTTGTGTGGCAACCACACGCTGCAGTGAACCAGCAACTCCTACATTGTCTCTTCCAGTGGCACCGCACCAGCAGCAATACATACACTTTCTTCGTCTCTGTTAGGGGGCTCTTTCCATATATCTGGGTACACCAGGATAAAGGTGGACGCCTCTGTGTGTGTGTGTGTGTGTGTCTGTGTGTGTGTGCATTTACATAAGGGGAAAAAAACGTATATTCGTCTCCACTATTTATTTCCGTCCGATTGAGCTTGAGACACTTGAAACCTGAGCGGTGTGGCCTGTGGTGCCTGTGCACGTAAGTGGGCCACCGAATATATATATATATATATACATATATATATGTATATGTACGAATACGTGTATACACATGCATATGTACACACGTATATATAAATATATATATATATGTATGCGTGTGAAACACGGAAGAACCGTGTGTCGTTGTGATTGTGCATATTGACCTGCGTGTGTTGGTCACGCGTAATGAGACTGTGTGGCTGAACACGTACATATATATATATATACATACGTGGGTAAGTTCCCGATAAACCCGTGTGTGTCTGTTTATGAATGTGGGGTCTTTTCTGCGTCTGCCGCACTCGTCGTGACTCGTCCAGAGACTGTACGTGTGTGTATATATATATATTCAAGGGTACCGATAAAACTGTATGTCTATGAATGTGGAGCTCTACCTGTTTGTGCACAGTGGCCGTCTCCCGTGAAATACTTACAGATATCTGTGTAGAAATATATGTATTCAAATATATATATATGTTCTACTAAGGACGTTGTGTGTATATGTGTGTGTGTGTGTGCGCATGTGCGTCAACTGGGTGTCGCTTTCCACACAGAGTTCTTGGCGGCGTGTTATTGCTGGCAGGAGACGGAGTTGAACGCCGTGTGGATGGCCTTCAAGAAAATTGATAAGGCAAGAAAAGGCCTTCCTTCTTTTTCCTTCTTTGTCGCTCTGGTTTGTTTGTGAGAATGTCTGCCTTTTCTTTCCTCCCCGGCTGCTTGCATCCGCACCCGCTTCATCGGAAGGCGCACGTTTTCTGTGGTAATGTGCAGCTCCGGGTTCGATACAGCGGGCTGACGGTGACGAGGCACCGCGTGGCTTGTGGGGCAGTTCTCTCCCTCGCGGGCTCTGTAAATCTTCCTGTCCCCAAAGTTGTTGGATTAAGGACGCGTCATGCAGCAGCAGTGTGCGTGTGGCTCGCGCGTGTGGTCACGCAGCAGAGGTTCACTGCACTCAGGTGGAAAAGAGCTTCTTCTACGTGTACATTTTCAGTCTCACACTCGTGTTCCGTCTCCGTCCTTGTAGCTCGTGCCGTTTTAAAATGAGGCTGTGTGTGAGCGGGGGCCTCAATCCCGCCCGTATGCCGCCCTCCGTGTCTACCGTGCCTCACGTCGACCAACGTGTCCACGTAAATGCTTCGTCGCAGAGCTACCTTCCCGATTTCTTGCAGCTGTGTGCACACGTGGGTGTTCACCTGTGTGTGCACGTATGCATGTCAACACCTCGACTACGTGCAACTAACTCTCGCCACGACGCTGCGTTATCTCGACATCTGCGTGCGTCCCCGACTGCATACCTCTGTGCGGTGCACTAGTTCGTCGGAAACACGACTGTGTGCGTACTGTCACAGATGTATGGTGGTCTGAAGAAGTTGGGTGATAATTCTTCGCGTCACTCGCTTGTTCGGGTCTCTCGCTTCTTTCGTCTGCACCTCGGTTAGTTCTTCCTCGCTGAAAGTTGTGCTCTGTGCTTCTTTTTTGTCGCTCTTCTCTGCGTCCTTTCATTGTGTCTCAGCGAATTATAAGCCCCGCATGCAAACATGAGGTGATCCTGAACGTGGTCGTGGCTTGAATATGTAAAACAGCATGCCGTTATTTCGCCCGTAAACCCACCGCCAGTGCCGACGGCCCGCCGTTGCTTTTAATTGCAGCAGCTCTTCTATTACATCACAAAAAAAGATACACGAGACACGTGCTTGTGTAGTTCTTCCTTCTTACGCATATGAAGTCAACGGTGCCGTAGCAGGAGAAGGGCGGAAGTAGGCCATCAGGCGCCAGCCGAGTGAACGGTGCTGTAGACACTGCTTGAGGCTTCCAGGGCGTGCTGTCGCATGGCAAAAAGGCGTAGGTGCGCCTGTTTTTACTGTGCATTGCATCGCGAGCATGAAGCCAGTTCGATGACCGTGCACTCGCGGCGAGACCCACCGTTGCATGCGAGGACTCTTGGGAAACCCCATACATCAGTTAGACGGGTGAAGCGTGTAGGTGCACGGGCAGCCGCTGCTTCGCGTGTGGAAATGTTGCTAGGTGTGGACACGTGTGTCTGCGCTGCATGACGACCTATACCTGGCTGCACGCAGCATTCGTTAGAAAGTGTAGGAGAGAGTGAAGTGCGTTTTTCTCCAGGCGGACACTCCGCCACGTCACGGGTACCGCTGCTATCTGGTAGCCTGCCGCGCCTTCTCCGCGCAGCTGCCGTGGGGTGACGCGCGCGCTGCTATTTACGACGCACAGGCTTTTTTCCTGCGCCCGGCTGCCTACACCGCTTCATGTCCCCCAGCTGCATCGGCTGTGCTGGACGGAAGCAACTTCCGTGCACTCCGACTAAAGGCACTCTGTCACACACGCACACACACACGCACACACACACACACACACACACACACACATAAATGGTACATGACGCCTTGTAGAGGCATGACTACAGCTGCTTGGTATCTCACGGTTGCTCGAGGCGCGCTTCCTGGACAGCGGCGGCACTGGGAGAACTCTTCTATCTCTGTGTATGTGTTCGAATTATGTGTAGACGGGAATATGCGTGCACCTCCAATATTTCTTCTCTGTGGTTCCTGCTTTTTGTATTGCAGAGTCTTCCGTGAGATGCCGCGCGTGTTCATGTATATACACATCCACGCACATCTATATTCGTCCATGTGCCACTTTGGCCGCTGCCGTGTTCCTTCTTGTACATTACGGGCGCGCATCCCAGTACAGAACGTGATGTGTTTGTGTGGCATCACTGGATTCAGCATGCATGTGCCGCTCTGCAGCAACTGGTGCAGCGTCAAGGTGTGTGCAGCTTTGGATCCGCTGCACGTATACGCTGTCTCAGCAGTGAACTAATACATGCGACTGATGTCTCACTGCACTTCAACTGCGTGGAGCAAATGTCCAACCCAAATGACAGCAGAGCTCTCAGTGTACCAGTGCAGAAACGTATGTGTATATACATGAATGTAAATATGCGTGTGTGTGTGTGTATATATATATGACCACCACTGGCAGTGCGCGCATGCAGCGCCTCCCGTTCATAAAGTG
This sequence comes from Sarcocystis neurona, assembly GCA_000727475.1. Lineage (NCBI taxonomy): Eukaryota > Apicomplexa > Conoidasida > Eucoccidiorida > Sarcocystidae > Sarcocystis > Sarcocystis neurona. The sequence goes on along the minus strand of KL647316.1, from coordinate 202,066 downwards.
AGCAGGTGACGCACGATTCTCACTACTCTTTGCAGGATGGCGACGGAAAAATATCAGTCAGAGAATTCTGCGACTTAGCGCTGGGGCATGACAGCAAGTTAGTTCCTGAGCACGACATGAAGGAACTTGTTGCCCAGATGGATAAGAATGGAGATGGCATGGTGAGGAATTTTGTTGGCGTCTGTATCTTTCCCTCGTCCTTCGCAGATGCATCTTTCTGCCGTTGCTGCGGCTGCTGTCAAGGCCCCTGCGGCGATGCTTGCTTCTACTGCTGTCAACGCGGCTGCTGGTGATGAGGTAGCTGAGCTTGCTGGAGTTGCTCGCGCAGCCGCTAGTGTTCCCGTTGTCGTCGCTGGTGCTGAGTCTGCTGGCCAGACGCTGTCGTTCCAGGTGCTGCGGGTGTTGCCTGTGGTGCTGCTGCACTCGTTGCATGGGTTGCCTGCGCCGCTAGTGCTTCTGAGCTGATGCAGCTGTTACTGCTGCTGCTCTTTGTTGTTCTGGCTGCTGGCTCTGCTGCCATGGCAGCTACTGCTTCTCATCGGCTGCTGTTACTACTGCTACCACTACTACCAATAATAATAATAATAATAATTCTGCATCTCTACTGCTGTTACTGTACTTGCTTGCCGCTGGTGCTGCTGCTTCTGCCGCAGCTGATGTGATTCCGGCACATGTATTGTTACGGCTGCCGATGGTGCTTGCCGCTGCTGTGCTGCCTTTCCTGTTGCTGTGCTGTCGCTGTTCCATCCATTTTTTCACGGCTGTTTTACCCCCGTTGCTGCTTCCTCTTTGCTGCGGTTGCTGCTACTGCCGCTGTTTGTGTGTGTTTGCTCTCTCTCCTGCAGATTGACTGGGATGAATTCGTGGCTTATATGCGGCAAAGTTAACTGCAGAAGCACGCTGGAGGAGAGGAAGAAAAAGGAGGAGGGGGATGGAAGAGTTTGAAAACAAGGAAACGAGTCGATGGTTTTGTAGACGAGGGTGGAAGACGATGCATTAGTAGATTAAGGAAACCTTCCCCACCGACTCAATAAAGTAAAATATTTTTTCTAGTGAGAAGACATCTGAAACATCTGGTATGCGAGTAACTTGACTCGGTAAGGGTACGGGAAGGAGATGGTAGGAGAGGAAAAGGAACATACACGAATTACACCATTTTCGTCAAAAGCGAAAGCGAAGCGCTAGTAACCTTTACAAAAAAGGTGGATACAGGGTACACGCACGTCAGAAGGTATATTTTACGCGCACTTGCGTACAAGTATATCCGCATACGTATATATATATATATATGTATATACTACGCACCTACCAAACTCTGTTTAAATTATACGCCTGCGAATTCGTACACACACAGATACGTAGGAATGTGTGTACATTCAAATCTATTAATGAGTACACCTACAGTTAGACAAAGCGAGAGCCAGGGTGGCGTGTACGTGTGTCTACCTATACACACTGACTGAGGCAGACTCTCAGTTACGTACACTGAGTGCGTGTCACTGAGGGAGAAACGAAGAGCAGGGTGAACCAAAAACCACCGACTGGTTAACAAAAGAGGCCACCGTTGTACAGTCCAGGCTGTCTTGTCTGCGCAAAGAAGGACGGAGGAGCCAGTGAGTCGAAGAAGCATAGAAATGTGAAGCTTGTTTTGGGAGGAATGAAACAAGTAGCGGCTGCGTCACATTACCCGAAAATGGAATTTGCCCCGGGTAGACCTATTATGTTGAGAAATGCCTTGGGCTGGGAAAATAGTGAGCCGGCCGCACGCCTCTGCCGATAGCAATATTTTGATCAACGGCAGCACGACACAACACATACATATATGCATACAGAAATTATATACCTCTCACATATGATACGTATACGTATGTGCATATATATATATGTATATGCGTGTGTTGAATATACCTGATCTATTACATATATATGTATGTGTTTTGTTCCTTGATACCTGCATATATTTGTGAAAACATTCATGACGTTTCAGCTGATGGTTGCTGAGAAGACATTCTACGCACTCCGTTTCGGCGGAGACAACTTGATTAGGGTGCAGACAGACGATTATCCCCGTGCAATAGCAGACGAGGACAGCCAGAGACAAGCGTGGGCACTTCTCAGAGAGAGCAAACGTGGGTAGCTAGCCAAACAAGGGCCGGCTCACACCAAGACGCACGCAGATAGCTACACGGACGCATACGGAACGCTCAAACAGGAAGAGGAGGCGGTTGAGGTGAAATTAACAGATAGAAGCGGGACGACTACCTTCCTCCACACACTCTTTTTTGCCCCTTTCTCCCTTTTCTGCTTTGCGCGGAAATACCGGAACCGACAGTCTTCTCTAAGGGATCCATTAAAACAGCACCGTACAGTGTGTGTTAAGCCACGTGGTTGGGGTGTCGTTGGTGTACCTACACCATAACCGTTCATTCTCAATTCCGCCAAATTCCCACACAAAAAAGCCGGAGAAAATCTCCTCATGGAGAGTCATCCGTACAATGGTGTACAAGGATATATCGGTACGTACACGTGTAAACGTATACACACAAACACAGGCAGGCGCACGCGCAGGTCCTTGACCGCCTATACGTATGCATACATAAATGTGCACATGCACGCGTACAAGATGGAGTAGGCACCTACGTCCGTAGCTATATATACATATATATATATATATACATGTGTCCGTGTGTGTATATGTGCACTAACAATCCGCGCTCGTTTACAAACGTGTAGCGCTAAATGCATACATGTGCACGTGGCGCACAGCTATTTTACGTGTTCAGAAGTAAAATATACGAAGAGCTACTCGGAAAAAGCTGTAGGTATAGCATCAGCACGCACAGATCCAGATGCGGAGGGGGGTTTGTAGACAGACGCAAGTACACGATTATGCACAGATACATGTGGAAGTCACGTAACTAGACGCATAGATACACAGAGGCTGACGCACATAGAACACATGACCACAAACGGATACATAAACCTAATATGCGTATTGCCCGTTTGTACAATCCGCATATTTCTCTGCACGCTCCATGTGAAGGGTGACGACGGCAGTACCTTTTTGAAAGCGGTGCCGGCAACCATCTAAAATAGGTAAAGGTGAACGGTAGCGCGAAGAAGTCGGAGCAAAGACAAGATAGGGGCATCCAATGTGTGCGACGGTGGAAGAGGTGCCACCACACAGATGTATTTGCTGAAGTGAAGAAAAATCCGTGCACGAAGCTTCCACCGCGTAGTGCATGAAGTTTCTTGTAAAACAGGATCTCAGAAACCACTTAACTGCGGTAGACGCACGAGAGCACGTGATGCCATGGTACGTCTTGTATTATACGTAAACAGAGATCGAGATCCTCCCTCCAGACAAACACACGAGAAGACAGCGTGGGGATACCGGAGTTCTGCACTTTTAACGCACAGTCCGACTGGTTGGACAGTAAGGAATTTCAATCCAGACGATCGCGTGAATACAACGCAGGCAAGAAAGGCTCGCGGGTCCACCACGAGGCACAGGAGTTGTGCACGGTGATTTCGCACTGGGTACGCGGACGTGTGAAGGGATGAGTTTTAATGCCTACACGAGGCCAGGCAAGAAGAAAAAACCCTGCCGCATAAATTTTCTGCCTGCTTGTGCACACAACGGAGCGTACTAGCTGCCGTAGAACGCAATGCATGACGACAGAGAACTCTCATGAGTACATGCCCAAATAACGAACAACAACAGAGTGCACACTTTGTCAGCTGCCTCCTGTTACTCACTGTATATTAAAACTCCTTCACATTGTCGAAATCACGTTGGTCGCGTTAGAGTTATGGCACCTTTTCTAGCGGTCCGGATGTTGAAGTAGTCCGCATCGTGTATCTCTCATATGCATACTAATGGAGGATGAAGGAAGGGCTTGGGATTACTTGCGTGAGCATAAGGAATCCCTATGCGACAGATATTAGGCAGAAAAGAGAGAGGAATTCTGTTTGGGGTTGCGCAGGCTTAAAAAAAGTAAAGACTGCCTGTGAAGTTGCAGAGGCGTGGAATACGTAAGATCTTCCGCGTACGTATGCTTGTTGTAGAACACAAAGGCGTAAAGGCGTATATTGAAGGGAGCTATCCTTGGTTACAGGCGCGGGAAGCTGTCTGTTTTGCTCGAAGGTGGCAATTTGATACCTGGGAGAGGACTACTGATGCATCAAGTGTCACTTACGCGGGCAATCGCCAGATCCTCACTACCCTGAAACGAAGCGCAACACGTGCGTGAATTCTGGCTATGCAAAACGAATTCGCTTTGCATGTATAAATATATATATATACATATATATATACATATATACATATATATAGAGAGAGAGACAGAGATGTTTGTGTATGTGTGGGTACACGTGGGTTTATCCGAGCTCCCCGTGCACGCGATATTCGCGCAGAAACCGTACAAGGTTGACTTCTTCCACACGTGCAATATGCAACTTTCTCTAGACTCGGATTCGCAATGGTGCACCATCAACCATACAGGTATAATAATCGTGGGGAAACACTCAACCTTTATGATAGCTTCCTCTGCGTAACAACGCTTACGTCTCCTCAATTTGCGTACACGCGTACGCACTCACACGTTGCAGTCTCCACCAGTCTAGTACTACACCTCTGAAGAGATGACTGCACACGTGTACCCACGTACTTAGTTCCGAGCGGGACCATATTTTTCGGCGTAGGGCCGTTTGCGGTAAAGATCGTGTTGACAATCTAGCAAAATTTGTTAAGGCAATCGAGAGAGAGATTTCTGTTGCGAAAGCAGGCCTGGGTACTGCAAGAAAAACCGACACATAGCGATGTCTCACAGTTTGATGCATCCTACGTGTACGTAAATGTGCAAAAGCTTGATACGTATACGCCTATTGTAGTCACATGGGCGGCGGTCAATAACGCAGGTTCTTGCAGAGAGTTTCTATTGTGAATGCTTGCTTCTTACTTGCCCAGTATCGGGCGTCTACACTGACAAGAAAAGACGACCTCGCGGTCATATGGCACAAGAGAGAAAATGCAAGCCAGTGCCGACTTGCACTTGCACGCCGAATCATAAAGTAGATCACTTGCCTTTGAAGCTGTTGTCAGTAGCTTTATCGTAGCTCGTATCCTATGGCTAAACAGGTGTACTTATATACGTACACTCGCGTAGTAGTTGAATATATTTAGTACCTGTGAAGATGTGTAAGTATACACAAACGTATACACTGCAGAGGAGTTGTTCTTCCCCGTAACCATTCCAACTGAGCTCCTTCCAATTACGACGTCATGATGCTATACGTTACCGTAGCGAGCTCATCACCTTGTTGGTGCAGTATCATCGCTGCCGTGCAGTACTATGCAGGCCGCGTGCCTTCCTCATAGAAGCACTGCCTTTCCCCGTTATAAATTTATATGTACGGACTTTCCAGAAATGAAGAGGACTACTCGCAAGAGTATAAGTGATCAATCGACCCGGTAGTCTACCTGACCGTAAAGCGACACCATGTCTTTTTACCTACCAGTGCACGCACACCTGTGTGCTCTCAATCACGCCAGCCTGCTGCAATAGCAACAGAGTTAAGGGAGCAGAATAGCACGGTACGAACTTCACAAACAACTTGAGACTACTTGCGCTTGGAAGTCGTTCCTTTTCCTGCTAGCTCTTCATGTTATCGGCAGTATTGGTTGTCACCCTGGTTGCTGCGCTTCTTACGTCAGGTACCACATTTTTTGTAGATTGATTTCACCACCTTTGCTGTGTGATCAAGCGGGTATGAACTGCCGCAGATGTAGAGAAAACGCCGTGCCCACTCACGCACAAACGCATTTAAGACAAGAGACAGCACTTTTGGGATTCTTCTGGGGACTGCACAGACGCACGACCTCTTTTCTCGCAGTTAGGGGGTCCGTCCTCTACTTGCCAGTAGACTGCGTACGTCGTGGCGAAATCGAGCGTCAGATTTAGGATGTCAGCCTATGTTTACATTAGGCAGATGTGTACATTTAAATTCTTCAACCTCAGAGGACCTTTCAGCATACATGTACACCTTGGTGATATTGCATAAAGTTGCACCACCGGTTTACCTCGTACTCGTAGCTCCTGTACTTCAGTTTCGCCTGTCTGCACGTATTTACACATATAATGGCTCACAAGCCGACCTTACTCAATATTAAGTAACGGTTGACATATTTCTACACCCACTGTATAGGCTGCTACTCTGGCAACGTAATGGCCTGTACATATATACGTAAATCTCTATTTACCTATATACGATGTAGCAACTACTGCAAATCTGTACGTATATAGGCAAAAGAATACGTGCATATAAATATGTATGATTCTCGTCACGTTCCCCCCCAGATAATTCAATGGTTGTTCTCCTTCACCTACGTGGAAGGGCAATTCGTCCATCCATCACTTTAACGGAGTTATGTCGTGCATAGTCTCTGGGCCTTGCTTATATATTCGCAGACACTTTCGTCTAATATGTATGCATACACGTACGCTCAAGCTTGTTGTATTTAGCGTGTGCCCTCACACTGACACAAAAGATGTACGCAGACGCTCTATAACGTATGTGTGGAGACGCCTTATAACGTGTGCGGTAGCGCACAGCCTGGGGACAACTGTATATTTACAGGCTACAACGCACCATACAGCCTTTATTCTTGCAGTTCTACATGCACACTGTCACGTAGAGCAGACGCTCTATAACGTATGTATGTAGACGCTTTATAACGTACGCTGCAGTGTACAGCCTGGGGACAACTGTATATTTACTGTTGTGGTGCGGTACAACGCACCATTCAGTCTTTATTCTTGCAGTTCTACATGCACACTATCACGGTAAAGTGCCGTCCGGCGGTGTAGAGTCTACAACCATCGTGTCTGTGCACATATATATATATATATTCATACTCCAGAGCACGTGTGACTGCAGACAGCTTTTTATTGGAGGTCTCGTCCGGTCGCTTGGCTGCAGGTCATCTAGCGCGGAGCAGCCGCATTGCGAATGGGCGTCTCGTGAGAGCGTTCGCGACGCAGGCGCCATGCTCTTTCGCTGGAGCTCAGAAGCTCGTTTTGCTCGCATCATCTACAAACAATTCTGCACAAGCGCACTTTGAGTTTTTGCCTCCTCCTAGTAAGCCTGTAAGTACTCTTAAAACGTAGAGCAAATGGCCCGGATTTCCATCAAAAACACGTAAACTCGATGGACTGTGAAATCTCCTCATAAGTGTGGATACGTATACGTGACCTGCATACGTGTATGGTATATATGACCGTGGGATTCTGCACTGAACTGGGTTCATTATTCTGTGTGTGCGCGCTGTAGACGTTACACGTGAACCCTTCAACTTAAGCGCGGTTTGTCGACTGTTCTTTGTGTACGATGTTGAGCCTGCACTTCGACCGTCGAATATATGCTTAACAACCAGTTCGACCAAGTCATGGAATACTGCGGCGCGAAAGCATCTTCGGGGAGCGCTGCCGTGCTTGCATTGTCAACGACCCTTTTAAAATAGAACTGTCGAAGGAGGATATTGAGGAAGATGTTGAGCTGGCGAACACTTGGAGCAGGATTCCCTTCATAAAAATTTAGACGGCGCGCTCACCTTAAACACGCGCATGATCTCACGTAGAAATTGCTGTACTGAGTTGTGAAAGGCGCCGTAGGAAGACGCGCTGCTGCGCGTGCATCGTAGTGAAGGAGGCCTAAGAGGTGTTACAGTACTGAGGGATTGGTAGAGTCGATCAGGTTCACGCACGATTTAACGAGCCACACATCTCCCCTACAGAAGCTGGGGAAGTGGTACAAACGACTTAACAACAGAGTAGAAATACAAAATTTTCCGTAGCTAAAGTGAAGTACGGGCGGCAGCAGCAGCATCGACGGAGTCGCAGACTTCTGCGGGGCTGGCGGTGTGGGGTGCAAAGAGTCTGGCTAGCCATACGCGGAGGACATGAGACTACAAATACGTGCAAAATTTCCCACATACGTACTTCCACGTGCACACCGACCTAGTGACGTCTACAGCCTATACGAAACGCCGTACAGGCGTGTTGGGTCCTTTGGTTGGTGGAGCCATCGCGAGTGAAGGTATGTACATATCGCCAGCTGACGTCCGCAGCCGCCCACGACACAGAAGGAGCAACAACGGAACAAGCAAGAACGGCAGGAGCAGGAGAAGCAAGAACGGCGGTAGCAGTTGCAGTATCAGACCTAGCAAGTGTAGACCCGGCAGGAGCGAGAATAGTGCTTTGCTTTTTTCTTTGTTGCTACGCTTCGCAGCCGTCGTCGACTCCTACCCACCGCCGCATCCACTTGTGCTGCAGCCGGAAAGAAGATGGAGGATACGGAGTCTGCTGCAGGTGCGGCCTCGCCGGCTGAAGGCGCCGGAAGGGAGCCTCAAGACATCGCTGCAAAGGAAAGTGGCGCTTCTGCTGCAGTACAAGATGGAGAACAGCGAGGCCATTCGCCCACAGGCAGCGGAAAGCAAGGTGCTTCTCAGCAAGAAGAAACGTCACACATTTGTGGCGAAGGCGGCACACCGGGAATAGCCAAAACGACGCCGTCGTCTATGGGTAAAGCAGAGGCGTCTCCTGATTTCTCTTTCCGCCCTCCACCACTTATTCCTTCCCTGTCTGCTTCTGTTTCTGCCCCACTGGATGCGCCCACATATGAAGCGCCTGCCGCGGGAGGAAGCGAAACTCGTGCTGATGCGAGTCCCAGGGTCGAAGGGCCTGCCCCGAGAGTAGCAGACGAAGTAGGTAAGTGTGCATTTACTACTTATGCGCCCAGTGGTCCTCCTGCTCCTCTCCATCCGCCTGTGTCACCAACTCCTTGGCCAACATATTTCGTGCAGGGAATCTATCGTAACGCAGCGCCGGGAAGCAGAACAGCTGCACGTGAGGGTGGATTTCTGGACAGGTTTCGCTTGTCGGCCTTGCCCAAGTCCCAAGATGAGGGGCCACAGTCTTATTCTCCTCTTTCCAGCGGAAGAGGAAGAGATGATATTATCGAATTTGTCGTGCAAAGACCTACCAGTGGAAGTGCTGCTGTGCCTTATTTCTTCGCTAGTAGAGAAGGGCTTATCTCTCCTGCTCCATCACCTCGTCCCCTCTTTCGAGAAGCCGTGTTTGTCGACAGGGAGGGAAGGGCTTTTCTACCAGCCAGAGAAGCGGTAAGTGCACAGGATTACGTTCAGGTGCACCAGCCGCGACTGAAAGAGCAGCAACAGCAGCAGGAGCAGCTGCAAGAGAAGCAACGGAATATGTCTGCTTCTCCCGGCGTTTTTGTACTGTTCCCTCCTGAATGGGAGACAGTTAGAAGTCGTGACTTCGACTCCTCTGCGGGGGATAAATTACCTGCATATGTGTCTTTCCCCCCCACTCCGTCCCCTCCGTACAAACCAGCAACTCGGGCGCCTCCCTGTCCTCCCGAGTTCCCACCTCCACCCTATTCAGTGCGGCCTGCACAGAATACTGAGTGGGATGCTTCAAGTGGTGAACCCCGTTTTGTCTTGAATCCGCAAAATGTGCCCGTGGAAATGCGTTGGAATGTCTACGAGCAGGGCCCTCCTTCTTTTCCTGATGATAACGCCGTTGCCGTAATACAACGGAGAGAGCCTGGCTGGCCTCAGCTTTTTCCACCAGCTACACTGCGTAGAACTAATATCGGAGATAAAGTAGTTGTTCCCAACGCAAAACGTTTGCTGTGCTTCGGACATGCCGGAGACGAGAGGAAATTTTGCTTCGGTCTGCTGCAACTCCCTCCACCACCGCTGAAGTATGACTTTTTGGTGGAAAAAAGAGCGGTCTACTGCGGCATGTGCGAGAGCGTAAATTACGTGGCGGTGTGCAGAAGATGCAGAATGCGCCTCCCCACGTGCCCCTTCTGTCACAAACAGTCCGCCATTCGGCATCCGTAGGTATCACGACATATGCGCAGCAACGGACGACATAAGATGTGACAGTTTGACTCTTGGCCATGTGTTTCGTAAGTCCATCAATTAGTTAAAGAAAATTTCCCACCTGCTGGAGCTGTTTCACCCCGAATCTTTTAAAAAGGAGTCCACAGAGAGTTTCCCGCTGTCACAAATTGGTCCACAGCATCAATTCCAACGGTAGTAATTATAATACTGCTAAGGAGACAAAGGGCAAGCATTGGAAGCTCCCGTAGGAGCTGCAGAACTGCGTGAACATCAGTGAGAATAGGCCTCAAGTGTAGTGAGTGTAAGTGGGATAAGCGGGTTTTAAATACGAGAAAATGGAAGTGAAAAATTGGCTGCGAGTTTCTCGGGAGGTCGCTTGTGGTCTGCTTGACATACAGAAGAAAATGCTTGGAATCGCTTAAGTAAACCCACGGGAGAAAAGAAACGGAGGGAAGCAAGGATGGACCCCGGGAGATACACTTCTGCTCCGTAACGGCAGAGAGGCTGAAGTGATGAAACGCTTTCCACACAGGTTAACAGGTAAAGGGTACTGTTGAGGGAGCAAGCAGGCAGAGCAGTATATAGGAAAGAGACTCGAAGAGACTGTATAGTGATGAAGGAAAAGAAAAGACGAATTAGACGCACCGGAGAACAAGAACGAACGAGAGGTAGACACGAAAGACCGGCAGGAAAGACATGTAGGAGTATCATGCAGGAGTCGGATTCGTGATAGCAGTAGTAGTAGTAGTAGTAGACGCGTCAGTATTAGTAGTAGTAGTAGTAGTAGGAATAATAATAATAATAGTACTAGTAGGATGGTTGTATTAGTACTTGGATTACAAACTTATCAACAGGGGAATGCGTGAAGGACAGTGGAAATGCAAATTTGTAAGGAAAAAGTACAAGGGGACGGGAGAAGACGAGGTAGAGGCGAAGGACGCTCAGGAGAGTAAACGGCGAGAGTACTTAGTGGCGCAGAACGCAGCAGGATTTGAAAGCATATAACTTCCTGATTGGGGTGGTTTCAGCTAGCGCAACCATCAAAAATTAAGTTTGGGTGTCTGCACGTTTTACAGTTCATACACGTATCCCTGCTCCACAGGACTTGCGTAACGTGTGTTGCGCCAGGCGACGAGTGAGTTTTTGCCTTGGGTGAGCATCAAGACGCTGATTGGAGACGAGGAAAATACATACCTTTCGTACTGTACCGTGAGGTGAAGTTACGAATGTCACAGTGCACGTGAGTCCTCAAGAGTACAGGTGCAAAGTGTCAGCGGTTGCGAACAAGCGTCTTCAGTTTTCTGTGCCACACGACGTGATTATATATTTATACATATATATATATATTGGTTTATGTGATGATAAGTTGCTACAGGAATATGCACACGAACGCGTGTGTAGTACACAGCTGTGACCAGGGAAGATCTTCCCTACATTCAGGAGACCCAAGACATCTGCGCACAAGTGAAAGTCGTTGATCCCTGAGTACTTACATATATATATTCTTATCTAAATGCGCATTTGAGGATGGGTGGCTACGGAGTATGCAGACAACTGCATGCGGAGTAGGCTGCTATGATCAGTGGAGAATTTTCCAGATTCACGAGACCCAACACATCTGCAAACAAGTGAAACAGGTGATCTTCCCATCGTTGATCCTTGAGTACTTACGTACATAATGGACAGATCTACCTGGGACGTCGAGCGATGTTTACGTGGCAAGGTGGAAGTACACACCGGGTCGGCGTGCACGTAGGGACACACACTTACGACTGAAAAATTGATGTGCTTGCTTCTTTCCTTCGACACGGCGTCTGGATCCCAAATACTTGTGCTTCACCTGATTTACTCTTTCTATATATGTAAACTGTGTGCAGTGATACACACACACACACAGGTGAGTGCACACATAACGTCTTACGAATCTGTATGTTCAGAGTGTGCGCTTCAGACGGGAGTAACTCTATTAAGCTGTGCAGGGTACAACTGGTGACATTGGGGTTTTGCTGCGAAGCGCTGCTTAGTAAGGAGTGCATAGCCATCTCCCACGCGGTGGTACCCCACGGTTGTCAGACGCGCGTCCTTACGTACCCATGTATCTGCGTGTACTCGTAAACACACGTACATACATATGTGTTTCACGCGTAAGGTCTTGCTGAATGTGGACCCATAGCTGTGTCAAAGGCCCCTTCAGTGTTCCTGAACATGGGCTGTGCCTTGGGTTTTAAATAGTATCCTGTTACCCGGATCGCCACCCTCTTATGTGTGAGGGTGAAAGGATCTTATCGTATGAGCGATTGGTCCCATCTCAAACGGAAGGATGTGTGCACAGCCTATGCGCGACACAGGGATCAATTCTTCCTTCTGCTGAGGAAACATAAATCACTTCAGGCAGCGGGCTCTAAACAACTATGAACCCAAGGCTCTTACAATCATTTGGGTTTTCCCCACTTACTCCATGAGCCTAGCACCTACGGCAGAGAAGTAATAGAGTAATTTACCACGTGCGCCTGTATAACGCGATTAATTATGCACGAATTTCTGCAACAGATGCAAGTTGACATTGCTGAAAATTCCACTCACGCTGGTTCGCCTCTCACGCAGTCAGCCACAAATGCGGTCATAGGACGAAAGATGCAGATTGACATTCATAACAAAGTCTAACCGTCCTACTGCGTTCTGTTTAATACCAGTATACTCAGAGATATAATCATTGTTGCTAGGTGTTCTATCATCATATTATAAGGTCTCGTTTACCATGACAGGCCCAGTGTCTGGCCATAGCGAAAGGACGCGTACGCACACGCAACACTCGATAAGCAGCAGTGCTGCTACTCCCCATACAGACGAGAGACACTTGAGCCCTCAAACAAACGTAAAATACGATGGATGGGTGATCCCTCGTCGGGACATGGAGATTGAATTGGGTTAAGCTTAGGAGGCCCTGTACTCCACCGGAAGTGTGAGGATGACTTGAAAACACCCCTTTGGCAGGGAATATTTCGGAAAGTAAATGCAACAATACTACTACGCACGTGACCCCCGCAAGTGATTGAAACTTTCAGTAGAGCGAACACAGAAAAACCGCCTACCCTACGTAAGCCCAAGACGAGTTCAGTACTTTTTTTGTATGAACGCAGAGATTATAGCAAATTTCATGCGACCGAATTCCCATGTGCGAAGCACGTGCAAGTGAACCAAGAAACGTTCCGTGTGGAATCCTTCACATACAAGTATTCACAAACATTCAGCACTACACAGAATTCACCACCACTCTACACTTAACAAAATACGTTTATCAAAGAATTGGTCTTCTCACGATCAGGAGCTGAAAATGTGTTTCTCAACAACAGAGTCGTATCTCAACCTGGAAACCATCGCATCGGAGCCACCATCATCGGCTATTTTGAAAGATGTAGACTGTCCACGTGCAATCCCGTGTATTCAAAGACGTTACAGCTAGAGTACACGCTACACCGTAAGTAGTGATTTCGACTACATGCGTAGGTACAAATGTTCGCAAACAACACACGTGTGTATGTATGCATACATATGCATATATATATATATATGTATATATACACGTACGCGTGAGATCATACAAAGTAGACGCAATCGTTCCGAAGGAATGCAGATATATGCGTGTATGCTCCTGTTACTTACGTGCAAATGTTCAAAAACAACACATGCATGTAAATATAAATGTATGTATACAGGTATCTTCACACATAGGTACACGCACGTACCGTATAGACGGGGAAAATATAAATTCCCATGCATATGTATATATATATGTATAGATATGGACCTAGGTACAGGTAGGTATTACAGGTCTGCAGTATCGACTCCTGTACCCTCCGCGCCGTTCTTATGAACCGGCGGTAGCCCCCCTGGAAATGCACGAACTGAAAAACCGTTTAAACCAGGTGTAACGTCGTCCGAACACGTCGCACGTGCGCACACAGGTACGCGTATGAATACGTAGGTGCATAGTCATGTGTACATGCTTATTGTGAAGCTATTTATTCATCTTTCTTTCACTGATGTACTCACGCACAAGTATAGATGATGTGTGCAGAGAGCTTCATAGAGGTTCTCGTCCTGTCAGTTGTCCAGAATCTCTCGGTCGTTCACCGTATAACCAGAAAGACAAGCATTCTTTTTTGCAAGAACCGCGTCGTGTGCTTCCACCGAAACATGACCGCCAATGACAAACGTTAAAGCGCGCAGTTCGGTGTCGAGATCCCCGTAGGATCCCGGAAAAATTAGAGAAGAAGACAAGTGTATCCGAAGCATTCTCTGCTACGTAGTAGTCAGTGAGCATACCACCATGTACGGGCTACAGAAATGCCCCACTCAACGCTACTAAAAAGTAGTCAATCCGGTCCTTCATTCCTACCTCCGCAGAGGATAGCCACTCTTCGCAGATGCATGGCGTTGACACCCTTGTAAATCCCCTGTGTGTGTTGACGTATGTACCTGTGTACAGATGAATATGTACACATAGCGGTAGAGACAGCAGTACCTGGGTACTGTGTATGGAAGCGTCTGCTTTCCGCCGCGGCATTGTAATAATCACTCTCCCTCGCAGATTGCCGAGATTCGCTTCCTTGTTCTCTTCCTCTCCCTATATCTTAATGAATTTACCGGTTTGTACAGGCACATACATGTATATATATATATATACATATACGTGTATGTACACATATCCCCCTAGAGACACGTGGATCTGTCCGTGCGCCCACACTTCTCGACCCTGTACAAGATCTGTTAGCTCTATGTTACACACAGCGTGTGGCAGACACGTGACTTCAGGCATTTTCAAGCATCTGCATGTATACAACTCCACCCAGAAGTAAGACGTTGCTTGTCGAGGACCAGGACCTCCGTAGAAAGTCGACAGCGCGTGCGTGCAAGGCGGAACTAAAAAAGGCGGTACGTCGAGAACGAAAGTTCTTAACGGCCGCCGCGGGCAGTTGATTAATGCTTTTCTCACGCAACGCCTATAGAAGTAAAAATAGCTGAGCTTTTGCCGATGAGATGCCGCTGCCAAGAAAAACGCTCCAAAACACATCTCCCGGAAAAAATCCTTTGACGCAGCACACGTGTCTGCCTTTCGCTCCCTCTACACCTGTATCCATGAATACCTATATGTAGACAGACACCGGTACACATGCGTATGGCTATATACGTATGTACGTTGTATTATTAAATGTGTCATCTATGCATAGATACAGAATATTGGGGCATGAATATGTACGTACGTATAGTATACAGGTGTGTCCTGAAAAATGTTTGCAGGTCCCCGCTGTGTCAGAATTTGGTGAATACACACAGACCCTACGTGATATGTATACATGTGAGTGGCAAGAGAAGACCCCTCTTCACTACAGAAGCAAACGCGGGAAAAAATTGTCTGTTTCTGGCCAGCTGCCACTTGTGCATGCAAAGAGAGAGGCAGTACATTCGTCTTCAGCTGCGGGATAGGGCCCCTTATAACGTGTAAAGGGTTTCGGGGTGACTTTTGGAGTGCAGAGCGCAGCAACCCGAATTTATTTCGTAGCCGTGAGACGCTTTCAAAACTATAGTGTATACAGGTGTGCATATGTAGAAAAAGAGATATAAGTGTAAGACGTAGTCTGCGTGTAGCCTCGCATCCACGTAATTTTTTCCTTTTCAATTATTGCCCAGCACCAGTGCCAGGAACGTCTGCAAACGCATTGTCAACTACGAAAAAGCGCACGCAATAAGTTCGAATCTCACAAAGCAGAAAACAAAGGTCAGCAGGAGACGGCGCATACAGAAGGTGACGTGAGCAGACTCTCAAAGTACCACTCACAGTCAATCACTGATGTATCCCCTCCCTGCAATTTGGTCTACCCAACGGAGGCGAACACACTGCCGCATTTCGCATATGCATCCACCACGCTGATATATACATGTGATATATATTTATATATATAAGTTATTTGTGTACATGTGGGCACACACGTACAAACCCGCAAGCTCTGTCTCTCCTGCATACACGGATCCATTCACGTATATCTGAATAGGAAACAACACATATACGTTTGCACCTGGTCAAGTAAAAAGTTGGTTCTCCATTGTTTTTGCATTTGATCTACAGAGAGAAATTTAATCAACCAGCACATGCGTACGTGCAGTTGCTCAAGCAGAAAAATGTGGTTCCACCTTGCTTTTGCATTTGATCCGCACGGAGAAATTCCAGCAGATCAGCACACGCATACGTGCAGTTGCTCAAGCAAAAAAATGTGGTTCCACCTTGCTTTTGCGTTTGGTTCACAATGAGAAATTCCACCAAATCAGCACATGCATATGTGCAGTTGCTCAAGCAAAAAAATGTGGTTCCACCTTGCTTTTGCATTTGGTTCACAATGAGAAATTCCACCAAATCAGCACATGCATATGTGCAGTTGCTCAAGCAAAAAAATTTGGTTCCCCGTTGCTTTTGCAGTTGGTTCACACCCAGCACACGCGTATGTGCAGTCGCTCAAGCAAAAAATTTTGGTTTCCCCGATGGTTTTGCATTTGATCCACACAAATTTCACCAGCTCAGCGCACGCGGATGCGCACTTGCTCAAGCAAAAAAATTTTGTTCTCCCTTGCTTCTGCAGTTTACCCACACAGAGAAATTTCACCCCTGCACTTGGCAGTAGATCTGCGGGGCAAGAAAAATTTACTCGTCGAACCGGAAAGACGAGAGGAGCACATAAAGAACAAACTTAGCACATCTGCTGTCTTTAAGTCAGACTTGCCCTCAGCGCCGTAGGTCAAAAGCTGCTGCGATTCCTCTGCAATAAGAGCTGCATAGCTTTATTATAGAAGTAAACGCGACAGAAGTTCTCTAGAGTAGCCTGTGAAGAAACCTTCGTCGCAATCGTACTAATAACAACAATCACGCAAACAGTTCGAGTTACAGTAATTCTCTATGGGTGACGCAGGGCAATCGGATGCAGAGAGGAGTCCATTTAGAGTGTCGCACGCGAGGCGCACTAAAACAAGTGTGTTGCTGCCGGTCAAAATCAGTGGCAGCGCAAGGGAAAATAAAATAGCAAACAACTGCGAGACCACTTCAGGAGGCTTCGTTCTCAGAAACGATGCGGCTGCATACACACATGTACCGGGACGTCTGGCGATGAGACATCTTCAGGTGAATGCTCACTTTTGACGCTGCTGCATTTCGGTGTGGCAGCAGCAGGGCCAGATGAACAGCAGGAGTGACGCACGGCAGTGTCACGGGGTGGTGGTCGTCCTCAGACAACCAAAAAGAAAAAGGAGGCGTTCTGCGTACTTCGAAATGTATGTATCCAGGAGACAAACCTCCTCGTCTTCTCACATGAGGCGTTGCCGGTACCACTATGTTGCTGCCGTGCTCACCAAAAGGGACGAAGGACGCGGAGAAGGAGACGCAGGGTGTCAAGTGGTCACATCCTACTGGTCAAATTGTGAAAGAGCTGAAACGAGCAGGCTAAGAAGCAGGACGAGAGTCGGGGGCACAATGCATATTTAAAGACGAGACGAATTCGTGAAAAAGGGAAAGCACCGAGTCCGCCTTCAAATACATTTCTTCAACTTCATCGTCGGGATCGCTGCCGGCGAGGATGGCGCCTCCCGTGCCAAACGAAGCCTCCTGCAGACGAAGAAAAGTGCGGAGGGAAGCGGACTGAGGAGGACGAAGAAGAGAGCGACACAGAGAGCACCAAGAGGGAAACGAGGAGGAGGGGAAGAGGGAACGTCGTCGCAGCGAGAAAACAGGTCGAGGAGAACGAAGAGAAAGGAAAGTAGATCCCAGAGAGGTTGGCACGAAGCCGTAAAGAGAAGGGGGAGAGTGAAAGAAGCCAACTGGGGAAGGACGAAGAGGAAAGTGGCACGAAGGAGGGCGGCAGAACAACAAAGAATGAAGAGGGCGAGAAGGGAGGAAATGGAAGACGAGAAGGAGACGAGATGAGGAAAGGAGGAAGAACACGCACAAAAAAAAGCACGGGGCACCACTGCCTTCACAGAGTGCTACGGGAAACGAGAAGGAGGAGAAAACCCGAAGGAATTGAAGCAGAAAGAGAGTAGGGAGAAAAAGGACCGGAAGATGCAACGACGAGAGGAATAAGCGACGAAACACGAAAAACACAGGAGCGACACGTGCGCAGAAGAATTGCGGAGAAGAAAAAGTGTGAAGCGCGAAGAAGTACTACCGAGTATCAGTAACCTCTGCCTCTCCACCTGTCCATCTATACACGTGCACCCCTGTCTCTCCTGCTCTCCAGCTTTATACGAAACCCGTACACACATATGAATGCACGCATATATATATATATATATATATATACACGTGTACCTCTGTCTCTCCTCCTGCCCGGTTATACACTTGTGTATCCCTGAGTTTCTCCTGCCCTTGTGCCCTGTAGGCCTGTGTGGGATATGTGGTGAGGCACGCGACTGCGGTGCTGTGTATCTGCCGCTTCCACTAGCGGCACAGAACATTCGTCCAACGCGTGTCCTGTCTATGTGTACGTACACACGCATATGTATATGATATTACCTAAATCTACATATATAAATACACACATATACATATATGTATGTACACTGGTAAAGACGCACAGAGCAATAACATACGCATACATGTATACATTGGCAAAGACGCAGAGGGTCATACGTACAACATTTGCAGGAGCGGGCAAACGTTTCTTTCGTGAGACGCTACACTGTTTTCCACACACAAACACACACACACATATACACACATATATCCGCAGTTAGATACGTCTCTCTGATTTTCTGCGCGTACGCTGACGCATTCTCGTCTAGATGCGCAGGCGCATATCTCATAAACATTTACTTCCTTTACTACCTGAAAAGCCCGTAGATCCAGGGACGTAACACAAGACAGAAGTGTTGACACGGAGACGTACACAAACGCAAGCTACACTCTGAACAGCCACCTGTATACATACGTACGTCCCACATCCTACGCCGCGCTATGTATGTACATGTATATATATATATGTATATTCGTACAGGTGTGAGGCTCTGTACAACCATTCTAAGGAATGACTTTGCAGAGAATGACTTTATTTCGAAATGTTCTTCCCCCTTCCTACTTTGAATCTCAGCACACGCGCGCCTGCCCATAGGGAGCATATATATACATATATATATACATACATATATATATATATGTATACGCATGCGTGTGTCTGCTTCCGGTGTGTCTACATATGTACGCATGGGTGGAGAGATCGAAAATAGCCTCTCTCAGCGTTTGCATTTTTGACTTTTTTTGTAGGCAAGCACGGATTTACACGTGTATGCCGTCATGTGCACGCGTAGTCTGTCCTCGTAAAGGGAAGACGGTGAAGACAGGTTTTATCCAAAAGAATGCTGATGTACTAACCTGAAATCTGTACAGATGTGAATGTGTCTGTAATAGTACAGACATATGTATTATTACATTCATACACGTGTGCACCCATACATATATGTACGCGCTACACAAGACACCACTATAGGTACGAGAGTGCGCAAGTGCATTCTATACGGGAGATATCGACATACAGGCACGTACGTATACGTACGAACACATGTTATATCTATGGAAAAAATGTTATATATGCGTGTAACTACATATATATAAATATACATGTTCATATTCATAACGCCGGGAGGTAGCAGAGCTGAAATATAGGTTTCAGCACCGATCTTCCTTTGAAGATACGTAGACACCGACAGGTACATAAGCATTGGACACACACGTTCACATCTGTACACATTTTGGGTTAGTACACCTGCATTCTTTCAGGCGAAACCTGTCTTCACCGTCCTCCTTTTGAGAGAACAGAATAGAGTTAGAGAATTATATACATATGTATATACACACACACTTGTAGGCACACGTCCTACAGGCCCACGTATGACACGCACATGCACGTACGTGTGAATGGCACAATTTATGACGTACGAGTGCGTATGTACACATATACATACATATATAAGAATGTATTTGTAGGCACGCGTCCTACAGACCCGCGTATGAGATGGAGTACATGCACGCTGCAAAAAAGGCCTGAGTCTTACCACCACCTTCTTCTGACTTCCTGAGTCAACTGTACGCGACTCTTGGTCATCTCGAAAGACGAGCGTGCGAATGGGTATATTGAGAGCGGCTTGTCGATCGACAGAAAGGAAGCCAATGGCCCCGCTATACACTCCTCGGTCTCTCTGTTCTAACCTGGTCACACGCAGGCAGCACATCAGAAGAACACGAAGAAGCGGCGTAAAAAGAACACAAACAAATTTCGCTGTGTCCTTCAGCACACCGTGCCTGCTTTCACAGAAGAGACAGCGGTAGAACACACACGGGAGAAAAAGGAAAAGAACGGAAGAAACTGGAGAGAGAGCCCTACGCTAAGACGAGCTCCCTCTGTCGCTGCAGTTTTTTCCTCCCGTCATTTGGAAGCGCAGGACGCACTCCGTAGACGCAGAGCAGACGCACGAAAGACAAACTGAGACTAGCGAACAGGCGTACCAACAGGGAGGACAAAGAGCGACACAGAAGAACCCCTCGCTTCCTCTGCGCCATTCTCAAGCCAAAAGAAACAGGAGAAGCGGCAGCGACAGGGGAAAGAAAGGAATAAAGGAAGAGAAAAAAAAAGGAAGAAGAGAAGATATGTGGGACAAAAGGAAGAGGAAGAAGAGCTCAAACGAAAAGCCGTCTCCCTTCTTCCACCGGAAAAACGCCTTCCATACACGAACAGGCAGTGCCGCAGTGGCACACAAGAGGCACCCTCCCCTATCCACCTGCTCGGGCCCGTGGCACCACCAGCAGGGAAAGACAAATGCGCCCACATATCGAAAAAGAGGGCACGCTAGACAGACATACCATTCCGCATGTACACACACACGTTTGTCTACATCTGAATATGCGTAAGCACTTACGTATCCAGTCGAGCGCGTATACCCAGAGATATACGCATGGACTGGCATCTACATACACACTTATTTGAGAGTACGCGTGTACGTCCCCAAGCAAAATCAACCAAGGAAAAGCAAGGACAAGCTGGTACACGTATTTTTACACACAGACATACATATACACACGAGAAGGCACAAACACATATGTAGACTACTACTGATGGAAACACATTTACACATATACATATACATATTAAAGTGTCCATATATATATATATATATATATATATATATATGTATGCATATGCATACATGTATATATATCTACGTATCTATATGAGTACAGGTATGATAGGAGCGAACTAAAACATACTACTATCCTGTAATTCTAAACGACGAACCACACGCAGAGATGAAGAGATTAATACTACGGATTCAGACGTCGCAAAAGGCGAGGATCTACCCCTGGAAACAAAAGAATACAGTAATAGCTTCCCACTCTCTCGTTACGTACAAGCCACAACGCCGAAAACTGTGGAAGCAGCTTCTGGAAGCAGCAGCAGGAAGAAGGAGAGTTTGACTGAAGGCTGCTTCTTGCGAAGAGACGATACACCACCAGACACTGCTCTTGTGGGAAAACAAAACCCACACAAACGTTTCTTTCTTCTTTGCAAATGATTTGACATACGTGTCAAATATGTGTCTCACTACAACAAAGAAGACAGGAGCGAGCCGTGTAAAAGAGGCTACTCCGACTGGCAAAGAAGTCCACAATAGGACGTCGTCCTATTTTCCGTGAGCATTACTCCAGGAAAGAAGTACCTAGCGGACACTATCGAATACGCAAAAACATATACATACATATACATATATATATATAGACAGACAGACATACAGATAGATATAGACAGGTGGACACAGACAGACAGAGATAGATAAATAGATATAGAGAGAGATAGGTCGACGTAGAACGACTGTAGCTGCCACGTGCGTTGATGAGGGTAGCTACTGTAGTAGAACGTCTCTCTTATGTTAGTTCCACCTGCTCCCAAAAATTTAAAGAAACGTCGTCACCAACGCCTTTAACGCGGAATTCCTTTAGAAACACATGGGCATTTTCACTGCGTGAGCAAGGGGCTGTTTTTAAACTTCTGCGAGAGGAGTCACTTCCCATCGTCGTGAAGGAGACGCTTGGCGGTCGGGGCAAGAACCGCTGTTAAACGACACCTTTGCTTGCGAAACTGCTGACTCCAGCAAAGAGGCGTGCTTTTTCTAAAAGCAGAGGCTACGACGTTGACAAGTGAGTCCTTTCGCCGAAAGGGAAGATGGGAACAGAGAGAGAGAGAGGAAGGCAGCAGGGTACTACTTAGGCAGAGAGCTACTTCCGTCGACCGAAACTGCAGCGTCTATTCTTCCTGAACAAAAGAACTAGTATTCCTGAGCGAGTCTACTGCCCCCCGATGACTACTGATACGGGGGCCACTAGTGGAAGACGCAAGCGTTTCTGGGGTAGTCTCCCGGGTTTCAAACGCGTCCCTGAGTTCCACGGCAACGGCACGTCACGAAACAGGTTATACCCAACTCAGGGGAGAATGTTCAACAACTTTATACGGGGAAGTGAACCACCAATTCACTTCGAGGAAAAACCACCAACGGCAGTGAGTCAGGAGATTGGCAGCCTGTCTCTCTCACTACCGACGTAAACGACTTCGACTCCCAGAGAAGACGAGGACTCCGAATCCGAAGGCAAGCCGTTTCACACTACACAGCGGTACACCGTATACGAGTGTGGTTGAGGGAACGCTGGCCGGGTTTTTACCGTCGTACACAAATCCCCCTACTACAGTAGTATTTCCACATGAAAAGCGGTTACTTGCAGAACACTCTTCTGTAGCGGACAGAGGCTCGTACAAGGGTAATTACCGAGTCATCACTGGTTAATTAGGAGTATGACGCCTTCTGACAGAGACTCCCACCACCGCTGTTGGAAGGTATCAGTCCCTGCGTTATAATATAGACGGTCGTGTGTGCAAACGCACTCTGCCATCGAGACCCCCCAAAATGCGGCTCTTCTCCTCTCCCCCACATCACTCCTTGCGCGAAGGAAAAGCAGCAGCGCAGCTTCGGTACACGAGACGGGACGCTTACGTTTGCGCAACGTCGGGAGAAAACACGACGCAGACACATACTGGCGCCCACACGCACACCGAGGCACAAACAGAAGCGCGAAGCCTCTCCATGGAGACGCCTTTTCTGCCTTGAGAGCAACAAAAATCACGAAGGAAACAATCTGCTGCGAAGACACCGCCAGCAAACCAGCCGCGCCGGTCGCCTGCAACGAAACGGGAACACATACAGACACGGACAGAGTTCTTCTCCTTACTCGTGGAGAAGTTCCATCACACGCTTCTTCGGCGCCCCGGTCATCGAAGCTCCAGGAAAAGCAGCGACGACAGCGTCGAAAAAACTCAACTCAGGCCTATTCGCAACAGAGAAGAGCAAGACGCAGAAAGCGCGACCACGTGTGTAGACGTAGACCAGCAACACGCAGCGCCACGCACACACTGTTGCTGCCGTATGTCTCTTTACGTGTCGACACACACACGCTGAGGTACACAAGTACGCACAGCAGAGCACAAGCATCCCAAACAAATGAGTACGCCATACGGCGAGACGGAAAGTGTGCGAGACAGGGACACACACATATACATACACGTCTGGCTACTGGACATACACTCAGACCTGCACGTGTGAAAACGCTCCTTCGTATGTGCACGTATGCGCTTTCGAGATGCAGCGTTGTACACGCACGCAACAGAATGGAAATACGCGTGCGCACAGAAGCCACCATTGACAGCTATCACACATACACACGACAATCTCCATATACGTAAGTGTTTGGATCTCTACGTGCACACAGGGGGCGACATCTTCGAGACACTGTACCATAGACACACGGTACAGTGTCTCGTATATACGTGTTGTAATGATTTGACGCTGACCGTACTTTGTCAGCAGATGTATGCTTGTAACACTTAACATCCGTGTAAGGTCCTCTGGGTAAGTCGATTCGCGCGCGTGAAGAGGTGCACCCATACACGTACAGATACGTGTACGTAAAAAGTGTGTGGATTTACACTAGCCCAGACTCGTGCATACACAGGACTGTGCTGTTCTTTCAAGTATAGAGGTCGTAGGTGGGAAAACAGATAGAACATACATTCAGGTACGCAAACGGCGCGGCAAGACACACGTCTCACTAGAGAGAGAAGGCGGCAATGCGGTTGTTGCGGGCGATACAGTAAGTGACAAACAAACACGGCTTCGTGCAGCTCCGCGAAGAACGTGCGAACGAAGTGGACTACAATCGCATGTGTACATGTGTTGATCAGGTCACTGATATATATACAGATATACATATATATATATATAAATACGTGTGTACGTATATATGCATACGTATAACTATATATAGATATATGTAAATATATATACATATATATGTAAATATATACATATATATACGTGTGTACATGTATGTCAGGCAACTGCGTATACTTTAGGTATATGTGTAGACCAACACGAGCTGGTTAGATATTTCGTATAGAGAGCCAGCCAGAGAGAAGGTGAACACCAGAGGAAGAAAAAGACGTTGAATGCAGGCTCCACCTGAGTTTTTTAAGCAAGGCGGCGGGGAGGGACATAAGTTTGATGTTGTAAAGGACACGTACATAGGCGCACGACACCAGGCGTTAAGCACCAGGTGCTAAGCTGTACACACGGTTAACGCAAGAGGTGTACAGAGACACTTTTAAAGCACCGCCTTTTCTGCTGCGGAGACAGAAGAAAGTAAAGAGAAAGAGACAGACAGACAGCACGTCTACGTGGCTGTCAAGCGACTCACTACAAAGAAATGGCCTAGCAACGAAGCCACAGGACCCACAGAGGCGCGTAGACTCCCACACCCATTTCCCCGTGTCCCCAATGCATGTGAGACTCTGCAGACGTCTTGCCGTTATGCGTACAAATACGGAGACGTAACGACGTAACAGGAGCACGAAGCAACTCAACTTTTTTCCTGGAGAGAGAAAGACGGGCGTAGCCAGGTACACCCCCGGATACGTGCACAGAGGGAAATGTAGGCCTGTACAGACGACTATACACCTATTTACATGCGTCCCACGTAAACTGCACATACAGGCGCATAGGCGCAGACGCCGAAAAGTTCTTGAAAACATGGAGTAGCAGCAGGCTCCACGCACGCGCACACGTAGAAACACATTCATATTTACGCGTCTATGTACATTGTCGTGCCCCCGTGTGGAGACAATTTTTTGTCTGCGCGTGCGTGGGACGTGTGTCGGGTGTGGAACACCGACTGTGTGGGTAGAGACAATACAACTGCAGGAGAAATTCCCACGGAGCACGGACGACAATGTCTGCTCACATGCAGAGCAGCCCTGCACTCCGTTCGCGCGTCTTCAAATTCTTGCGAACTAGCCGTAGGATGTTATGGGGCACACGCACGCACACATACACACACACACACAGAGGCGTGTAGCTGTGTTTGTGCATAGATATAGACATGTGTCACGCACGGAGATAGACAACTGTGGACCTCCCTAATACGCCTGCTGCGGTGTACACGTGTGAACAGATACGAAGACGTCCTTACGAATGTGGACCTCCCTAATACGCCTGCTGCGGTGTACACCTGTGAACAGATACGAAGACGTCCATACAACCCTGGTACCCAGATATACAATTGTGGTGGTGCTACAACATTTTTCCCGCCCACACGTTCTCAAGACAGATATATACGCACCCGGGCTGAGACGTGAGAACGAAAGGCGTAGCAGGGTGAGGCAGAAGAGCGCAAAGAGTAAAACAAAAGTAGAACAGACACAACGCGTATATAGGTGACGAGACGATAGAAGGCGACAGGAAAACCCCAAAAGGAGGGGAGAAGGGAAGACGCGGAAAGAGTAAGAGATGAGGCACCAGGAGGAGGAAAGAAACGAAAACGACGAAGGTGAAGGGGAGGAAGCGAAGCGTGGAAGACAGCGAAAGAAATACGACAGAGAGTCTAATGACGACAAAGAGAAGGTACGTGAAACGGAAGAAACAAACAGAAGGAAAGATGGGAAAGAGCCGAAGAAAAGATATGACGAGGGGAAACCCAAGAGAAACGAAGTCTCACCGAAGCTTTCCGCGTACAGTAGAAATAAGTTGATGGACGTGCGAGTAGGACTCCACCACCGTCAACTCGGGTACGTGGACAGAACCAGGGACGCTGACCCGTCCTGCACGGGAAACCCAGGAAAACAGGAGACCTGCAGGTGAGAAGGCAGAACAGTGCAACCTTAGAAGAGGAAAAGTGACGAAGAGGAAAAAGGATACTGCAGTCTTACACGGGGAAAACTGACGAAGAGAAGAACGAATACTGCAATCTTAGACGACGAGAAAAAAAGAATACTGCAATCTTGGAAGGAGAAGACTGATGATGACAAAGGAGAACACTGCAATCTTATGGAGGCCAACTACAGTTGCAGAAACGTAATTACATTTGCAGAAACGCTGATCTGTGTCGCCCTCCCTGAAGGGGTTTTCTACGAAGCAGGGGGTCGCAAGAGTAAAAAAGACGTCGCTTTCTATGTCCGGCCCATTACACACAGGACCTCCGAGGGGCGGCGGAGCATTCCAAAGAAAAAGACGAAAGACCACTGATGCAGATCTAAGACTGATTCTCTTAAAAAATCTTTTTCCTTTGGTTTGTGCGTTCGGATGAAAGACCGTGTCTCGTGCTACTGCTGCTACCCTGTGGCGCTGTGAAATCAGCGCGGGGCGCCGGCAAGGAACACCGTCACGACCTCACTTTGCGGAGTTTGGAAGTGACAGCGCGGCAGACAACGTTATGATCGATAAGAGCAGGAGACACCTTCTCGCACGCAGTCACTTTCTGCGTTTATTTTTATTAAGCCAAGAAGGTGCCCTGATTGACAGTTACCGGAGCAGCCACTCCGGCCTGGGCATATATATCCATCTGGACTCATACACATTGATACACACGTGCTACACACTGAAGACTCGCAACCTTGTAAGACGCAGACATATATACATATCTACGCAGATGAAAACAGGAAGACGTGCAAACATACACAGATACGACCCCACGCGAGTACAAATCCTCGCGACCACCACACGGCAAGAGGAGCGAGACGCCAAAAGTCATCGCAGTCAGTCGGTGGATAATATTCAAGCACCAGAGAGAAGTACGCGACCCCCGCACGCGGCGAAGCAGTAATACTCGTAGTCATCACAGGGAGTCCACGTAGGTGAGATACATCTGCAGGCAGCTAGCCACCGAACTACACGTTGCGGCAGCAGGCCCGACTCCTCTGTGCAACTTGAGGCGACAAGTCGCACAGACACGAGACAAAACTGCGAATCGCCAGTCGGCTTATACACCGACAACCACCCTTCAGTAAAGAGCACTGCCCCAAGCAGTCAGCGGCCGCCTTCTCGCACATCTACACACCGGCCTCTGTATACATGTGTACGTGTAGCTGTATCCTCGCAGCACCTCCGGACAGTAGCCGCGATGTTGACTGCCGGTTTGTCTGAAAATTTCGCCAGAAGAAACGGCAATATGAAACATTCCATGTACACTGTCCTGCAGAGCTGGACGACACGACGAACGCCTTTTTCTCTACAACCGCACCGGGATGATTACCTAGATCACTGCGCGCAACATCTACGACCATAATATTTTCTGCCGTGTCTTTTTCGCTAGTCGCGAGCTCCAGAGCAAGTGCAGCGTCTGCAGGCGCGGTGCTGCCGCGTGGACGAGTGCCTTTTATCGGACGAGACTCCAGCCATCCTTCCTTATCGACTTGCAAAAACAGTTCCGGGCTTGCGCAGCAGATCGTGAAAGAGCAGGGCGCAGCAGCAGCAGCTCCAGCAGAACCACCACCGACGGCAACAGCACAGGTAGTCGTCGCAGCGCGGGAACACGCAGGAACGGCGGCAGGTCGAAGCGGATCCAAAGCAGTCGCAGGGAAGAAAGAAGCCGCAGCATCCTCAGCTGCGACTGCGGCAGTCGCAGGGATCTCTTCTTGAACATTGCTGACGGTGCGGCCCGTGAATTCGCAAGTTGTGGGAATGCTGCTACTGATGTTGCTTCCCCACGAACGCTCCACTGGCTGATACCTGCGCAGCGCAAGATCAAGCAGCGGCACACGGAAGCACCCCCAAGCACCTCAGCGGAAGAAATGCGCGCGGAGCATACACGTCTACACGTCGGTGAGCCCGTGCGCGTGTGGATTACTTTATATCTCGTACAAAAGTGTCCGTGTGCGTCAGTGTGGCAGTCGTTTTTCTGGCAGCTAGACTCACTTCGCTACATTTTGGCACACACGAGGGTACAGACGTGTACATATACGTAGACATTTACGCCGGTATGCTGACGGCACCTAAGCACCTGCATTCTGGTTTGTGTGGACACTGGGGAGCAGACGCTGAGATAGATTACCTAAAGAAGACGCTGAATGGGGTGGGGTTGCGTTTGCGCAGGAAACAATAGAACTGAAAGATATCTTCAGTTTGGAGAGCAAGACGCCCTGAAAATTCGGTAGTGAGACACACTTCATACGCATCGCCGGATGCAATGAATCGAAAAATGTTCTTGATCTTTTCCAGGTACTGAGCCTTCGTGTCTCGCGGCTGCAGCAGCCAAGTATCCCGCTCCTGCTGTTGCAAAATCAAGGAAGAGGAAGCGGACGGGGTACAGCAAGTAGAGGTGGACGAAGCCAACGGGAGAGAAGAAATGGACGGGGCAGCCTTTTCTAGTGCATCAGCTAAGCCGGCACAGCGCCACCCTGTTGTCGACGCCTCGGCTTCTGCTTCACTTTCTACAGTCGTTGACTGTTCTATCTCTCCCTTCTTCCCTCTCTCCTCTTCTTCCCTGCGTTTCTCCTCCTCGCTGCTGCGAGCGGCGGCCTCAGCACACTCTTTTCCCCCTTCCTCTTTCGCTCCGTGTATCTCTGTCGTCTTTCGCTTCTTCTGGGTGTTCGCGTCTTCCTCCCCAACTTCCTGTCTCCCCAAGCCTCCTTCTTCGCTCTTTTCATTTCCGCCTGGTGCCGCGTTTTTTGCTTCTGTTCCTTCCTCTGCGCCAGCAATTCTGCTCTCGCCGCTGCCATTCGCTGTACCGTCTACTGCTTTTGTTACAGCGTCTCCTCCGTTTGCTTCGTAGGTGTCACCTAAGATCGTCGCGCCCTTCTTTCTCTCGTCTTCCCTTCTCGCTTCTGTCTCTCCATCTCTATTTCCGTCACCGTCTCCTCCTCCTGCGTTCAGCGATGTCCGCGGTGCTGCACCTGCGGAGGCAGTGCGTGAGTTACTGGTAAGGCACAGCAGCTGCTGCACCGTTTGCATTGCCCAGGCAAGCTGCACGCGCTTGACGCTGTCACAAAGTTGTGCTTCTTCTTCTTTAGGGGAAGCCTGGCTTTCCGGTGCACCAGGCAGAACTTTGATTTTTCCCTCCTCTTCCGCTGTCGGTTCAGCAGCAGCCTTCACCGCGACATTTTTGGTCACGGGCGACGCAGGAGAGTCGCAGGACGACAAATTCAAAGGGAACGAAGGAGCAAGAGGAGATATTGAAGAAGCGGTAGTCTGAGAAGGAGAAAAAGCAGCACAGGCGCACACCTCCTCAACAGCGGCAGCCGACGCAGGTACCAGAGGACCAGCTGAAGCGCTGCGCTGCTCCTCTTTCTCATGCAGCTGACGCAACGTCCTGCGGCCTTGTTCGTCTTCCGCGATATCCTCCGTCTCTTTATCTCCGGCTGCTGGAGAAGACGGTGTTGCATGGGTGGCAAGCGTTAGCCAAAGAAGATACGCGGTGTTCGTCTCCAATTCGAAGGCCACCACACGATCAGCAAAGACCCACACAGCGTCACACGCAGACTTCTCTCTTCTTATGGACTTTTCCTGCCCTGCCTGCGATTTCCCCTGTTGCTGCCTCTCTTCTCCATCATTCCCTGCTTCCTCTTCTTCGTTGAGATGTTCTTTCCGCGCTCCCTCAACTGGTTGCCCTCCTTCCGTTACCCCTGCTTCTGCCGCACTCTCTCCTGCTGCTGCTGCTCCTTCCATGTTCCTCTGCTGCAGACGAGACGTCCCTCTCACTCGGCTAGTCCAGTCCTCTGCACGTTCAGCGGAAGGCTTCTTTACGCACTTCCGGTCATCGGAGTCGAATTTCAGCGTCTCCGTATGCCTTGCTGCTGCTGCTGCTGCGCCGGTGACGCACTTCATGCGACCATTACGCCACTTTCCTGCTGCAGCAGCAGCAGCAGGTTCGACGGCAGCACTGATGCCTACGAGAGGTGTACACAGTCGCGCATACGCCTCCGTCAGATGCCGCAGCTCGTAGCCGAAGAAGCCCACGTAACCGCCTACGAAGCTAAAAGGAGGCCACGCATGCGAAGACGGAAACCTCGAGGTGCCCGGTCGTTTCTTTCTGAACGCTGCGTCTTCTGGAATCAGTGCTGCTGCCGAGTCCTGCAATTTTTCTTTCTGGGGAGTGGCCACAGGCGACACGGGAAGGACACTGCTGCAGCACAAGGATCCACCGTCCCCGACTTCCTGCAACGTTCCGTCGCGCATTTCCCACCATCTTACCTCCACAGAGTTGCTGTGGCTGCTCGTGAAAGTCCTGCTGGTGTTGCTGGCACTCCGGCTGCTGCAGGAGCCTACGCAGCCGCTGCTGCTGCTGCTGGGGAAGGTGCTGCTGGTCTCGCGCCATTTGCTGCCCTTCGGTGTGCTGTTGCTGTTGTTGCTGTGGTTCTCTCGGCCGGTTCCGCCACAGCTTCTGTGGCTGCTCCCGTTGAGTTCGGCTGCTGGTGAGAACCGCTGCAAGCGGGTGGCGAGTAGCTGGAATAGATTAGCGTGCTCCAGTGTGACCGTCGTGGTATTGCCCTGAGTGAAGGAGCGGAGGACAGCTTTCTTCTCTTTCTCGTAGTACTCGAGAGCTTCCGCGAACGGGCCAGAGCAGCCTCCCATATAAGAAACACAAGCTCGCTGGGAGTAGTGCTTGCATGTATGTATACCGGCGCATGATTCATCTGCCGAGCTTGAATCCAGCCAGAAACACACATTTTCCTTTGCGAACAGTTTCTCAAATATTGCTGCCTGGTCATATACGCATTTGGTGTTTCCGTCACTTCCGTTTCCCTCCACTTTGCTCTGCTGCTGCTGGTGCTCCTCACTCCCCCACCGGCTATTCTCTCGTGCACGAGGCACCACCGCCACGTTCACTACCCATCCGGGTGAGCCCGTCGTAACCAAATTCCCGTCTGTTCTTGCGTTGGCCGCTCCGCCTGCTTTTGCTGCTCCTTTACGTTCTTGTGGTGCTCTGCCTTCTGGTGCTGCTTCGCTGCCTCTTGCTGTCGCAGCTTCCCCTCCTCCGATCGCTTCGTCCCCTTTTCCTGCTGTCTCCTTCCCCCCTCCACCACCCGGGCCTGTCCTTCGAGATTCTGTCCCTACGGCTGTTATTCGACTTTCTCTCAACAACCTTCTGCTCAATGCGTCCGCCTCCTCCAATCCTGTGCAGGCGGCCGCGTTCTTTCCGTTCTCTCTCCACCAGGCCAGAGACATGTGTGTGAAGTTCTGCAGCATCCGAAACCCTTCTGCAGTACCGATCGACTCGGGATGGAACTGGACTCCGTGAAGGGGCAGCTTCGTGTGCCGCAGACCCATAATAAGACGCTGCTCGTCACGGGTCCAGCAGGTCACCTCCAAGCACGCGGGAAGGCTGCATCAGGAAGCCCAGCAGAAGTACCAAAGGTAGATGAGCAGCAGCGATCCGCCTAGAGCCCAGTCGGCAAATCTCCACACGTACACACGCACATACCTACACGTATACGTGCATACGGATGCATCAGGATACCTGATAAAAAAGATATCCAAGACGGAGCTTTCACGAGATTAAGGTCCCCCTCGCTTCCACGAAGAACCCATTTCACAAGGCTCCAGTGAGGAAAGCAATGGAGAAGTGATGCTCACGTGAGCAAACTGCCAGCACGAATGAACCACCGGCAGTCAACGGTGCGGCGACAGATGACTGAAAGGAAAGACACGAAAGCAAACGACTAGCAAAGTCGAAATGGAAGGCGCCGGAAAAACATCAGTCGAGAAAGACGCCTCCACGTGCAGTCGCACAGGAGGCGGCAGCGGGGCGGCATCTACACCCTGTGCGTAATCCGAAGAGGACTCGAGGAGCGCTGATGCGTATATGCATCTCAAGGAGAGGCGCGGATATCGTGGGGTAAGTAAAAATAAGTGAAGTGCAATAACGATGGGGCACGCGAGAACGCTGGTGTGCTGTGAACTGACACTGCAGACGCAGCCAGGACTAAAGAGACGTGAGATCTTTCCGCTCGAAAAAACGGACGAAGGAACACAAGCTGGGTGTACGTACGCCGAAGGAAGACAGAGACGTGAAAAGTGACGACGAGAGGACGGTAAAGGAAATACAAGAGAGAAGGCACATGTAACGCAGGACTACGCACGTAAAAGTGGACTTAGTACAAGAGAGCTGTGTCAATAGCAGACGAAGATATCACTTCGGAGACACACGTCCATCGGAAGTTGTGTCCTGCGGGAGTATCAGTGTAGCAACAAAAATATCCGTTGTGTACAATGAAGGCAGCTGCAGACTTATACGCCTACTCTGCTCAAGTCCCCCAGCTGCAGTTGTATTTGCAGATACATACCTATACACATAGACTGCTAGATAGATAAATCTGTCTCGTCTTACTTAGCTCTCTCTACCACGAGAGAGTGGTATCGTAGTACAGTAGTGCCTTGTTCAATGCCGCGGAAGAGATCGTAGTCTTGCAGAAACTCGACGACGCTCCTTCTGCCGTGTACGGGTGTCGGTGCTCGGCTCACCTGGAAGCACAACCAAGATGTATCCCGACAAACCCTGTACGTTTGCAACCCCACGTAGATATATGTAATCGTATAGAATCATTCTCGTGTACACGTATAGACACGGACACAGAGAAACACCTCCCTCTATGCACACAGCCCCAGACTTGTCTATATACGAATAAACCTATGGATGCCAGTGGACGAGGATCAGCTGAAGCAGGTTCACTTGTGAAAGACGAGCGTGCGTCTTGCAGGGACGGGAAACCGCTGCAAGCGCACACGCAGGGCTACGATGTACATGCGTCGTTGAGCGTCTGAAAGCCACGAACACGGCTATTGTTTATATGTCACCTACCTACGTGCATGAACGCGGACGCTCGTGCAGACACCTACGCTTGCACGCAAACGGCGTGCAGGTGACTGTCACTTACGTTTTCGCACATGTTGCACACACGCCCCTGGTCACCTCGAATTAAAAAAAGGTGGTGCATACATACACGCATGTCATGCGACGAATAGGCACACTCACACATACGTGGAGACGTGTACTCGTGCACAGTGGAGTTGCGGTCCCACACGAACACGCGCCGGAGTTATGCTTGCATGAATGTATACATGTGTGTATACGTACGCGTATGCACGTGTGCGCACACACACGTACACGCGAATACAATTATCCCCCGGACTACCGAAGACACCACGACACACCGCGCATCTCGTGTGGCACGTGCGCGTCGGAGATGCGTTTGACCAGTCGCTCCTTCTTGTGCCTCAATGAATGAACTTAAAGAAGACCTACACTTATATAAAGAGGTCGTCACGCAGATGCATCCAGCAAATGACCCCAGCAACAAACTCTGTGACTGCCAACAGCTCCAGAGCGTTGGAAAAGAGGGGCACGTGAGTAGACCAACGCGAGAAAAGGGAAGGAAAGTTGTAGACATGTTGCCGCTGTCGGCTACGCCGGACTCTCTTCGTGTCTAAGAGCGCTGGTCAGTTCTGCGAATTTGGTTGCGGATTTTTGCGCGTAGAATCACGTGGGGGCATATCCACGCTTTAAACCGTGCGCAGCGTATGTACAGCTGCGTACGCACACGCGCAGCCACGCCACCGCATATGTGGTACACATACATCGAGCTGCGACGATACATTTAGATGTTTGTACAGGCAATCACTTGTAAGAGACGCTAAAGATTTGGAGTTGGCAATATATGAGTAGGGCGCACAGAGGTATGAGCTTCGCCGTTGCAGTATCCACGGGCTGCGTAGTATTGGACGGCAGCAGACAATGCGGGTCGACATGCAGCAGTACCCGTTTCTAAGCGCTTTACAGAAAAGAAGGGGCACCTGCCTGTACCTTCACGCACAGTTCCACCCTACAGTACCCAGCACTGTATTCCAAAAGCTAGTGCGCTATACGGAGTAAAGCTTCGAAGCCGAATCCCGTGCTGGATGGTAAGCGGTTGCTGCTATGCCGTGTGTTACCCAGGCTTTGTCATCCGTAAAGCAGGTGACAAATCTGCTCGCTTCTTCCTAACTGTGTCGGCTGTCCTCAGACTAGCACAGCATGCAAAGTAAGGTTTTTGATGCCTGTGGGCTTCGTACATTACCTTGCCGCCGTATACGTGTGCGAATCCCTGATGCCCCAGACATATCCCGAGTGTAGGTACTGCCGCCTCCTGTAGAGCAGACGAGGAGACGCCGAAGTCTTCTGCATTTCCAGGGTGGCCAGGGCCAGGGGAAATAACAATATTGTCGATATTTGGCAAACACTTTTTCAGCGCCTCCCACGAAGGAAACTCGTCGTTTTTCACCACCAGCGGTGGTATACCATTCACACTGGAGAAGTACTGGAAGATGCTGTACGTGAACGAGTCGTAATTGTCCACGATCAATGTGAGGAGTTGAGGGCTGGAGACGGTCTTACCGTCCCCATCGCGCTTTTCATGGTCGTGGAGGTCCGCAGTCTCTCTCGCTGTCCTCCGTGCGCCCACGGTGAAGGTTGTTTTTTCATCTTTATCGATTAAAGCAACACCAGGTACTTTAAACTTTTCATCCGTATAGGCCGGCGGGTTTTCTGAGTTCTCCGAACCACCACCACGTTTTGGCCGATCTGGCCCGTCGTCTTGCACACAAGCGAAAGAGGTCCCGCCATCGTCAGTGTTTCTCATCGCTTAAAAATTAACGCGAGGACGTGAACGAAGAATCACGGCGTACAGATATGTACATACGTGTAATACGTACGCGTGTGTAGTATGTACAGTTTAGGGGGACACGGTTATGTCGAATTTGTACCTATGGGGAGATTCGGTCTACGTCTGAGACGTAGGTGTATATAATGTACGTAATCAGTCAGACAAGTATATATCTAAAAATATAAGCTACGCCTGATAATTACTTCCCATGCGTAACTGAAAGAACTCAGTAGCAGACGCCCCTTGGTTCGAGTGTTTTCGCTCCATGCGTTGCCAGAAGCCAGAAACCGCAACTGCCGGGAAAACTACGAGTCTTCAGTCTGATAATTCCTGATGCATAAACGACTGCTTTCACCCAGGCACTACACCCGTTTTTGGTTATCGTGTGGGTCCGTGCGTCGGACACACGTGCCCCGTTAGACACGTGCCGCTTCGGCGTTGAGCTGGTCGGGGTGTACTCTCTGGTTATGTACGCATGCGCACAGAACAGTAGTCGAGTGCTTTCTCCTTTTGTTCCCCGTGCGCATCCCATCTGATACGGAAGCCTCGGACTAGAGGCCGCCACTGTCTTCGGCGATTTTGTGAACTGACGGTATGATGGATTGCTGCAAAGAAGTGTTATAGTGGGAGGGGGATGACGGCCGACTCTGTCATATTTCTGTGTGGGTAATGCGTTCTTTCAAAGAAGATCTAAAGAGACGAGCATATGTTTTCGCTCTGCTGGCTAGACGTGTACTTCTACGTGAGGGTCCTTCGGCGGCACAACTTCGCAACACGCACGTGTTTGCGAGTGAATTAATATGGGCCGGCCACTTATGACTCACTGAAGAAGGTACACTGCGATGCATCTATTAACGTACTTAACAGTAAGGTAAGTGTTCCAGACGGCGGCTGGAGGTTACCTCGGGCTAATGCTGAGCACTGGAGGAGGTCCACTGCTCTACATGCCGCCACGCACCCAAAATAGTAGAGCTACCCAACTCCTCCTTGTGACTGCCCACAGATAAATCTGTACGGGGAATACGGGCCACGTTTCATCCCCTGAGTGAAGCCTCTGAAAAAGAAGAGAGCAAGTCCCGTGAAGGAGGGGTGGGAAGGAAGCTCCCCGTGGTATCTGCGAGGGAAACACTAAGCGAAGCGCCAGCTTTTTGTGCTGGTTTTACTCGCTGCAGCCGGCCAGGTTTATCACGCGTTGGCAGAATGCATGGAAGTTGGCTACTTTTTGCAATGAGGAGGAATATGTAGGCGTCGTGCAACAGTTTACTCTGCGCGCGTCCCAGGCATACGCCGTAGTAGTTAGTAGTGAACATAACACTTCAAGATGAGCAATTGTGCAAGCGTGACGTACTGTGAACATACGTACGCAACATTTGTGTAGACTCACAACGGAAACGAAATGGTGGAACAAAGCAGCAGTGATATTTGAACCACTATAACTACCGCCTCCCCTACTACAGCCGTCATTACTACCACTGCATCTAGTACTATTATTAGCACTGCATCAACTTCTGTTTGATCGAGCAGTGTGTGTGACCTTTCACATGTACTACGCTTCCTTTCATATATACGGTAGCCTAGATGCATTACGCTTCCTCTCGTATAGAATGTAAGCTATTACTTAGACACTGAAAGAAGCTCCCCACATGCGTATTTTCCACTGCTGCTGATCGAGCAGTGTGTGTGACCTTTCACATGTACTACGCTTCCTTTCATATATACGGTAGCCTAGATGCATTACGCTTCCTCTCGTATAGAATGTAAGCTATTACTTAGACACTGAAAGAAGCTCCCCACATGCGTATTTTCCACTGCTGCTGCTTCTTGCTCCGCTGCTACCGCGTATTCGGCAGACACGGTCACAATATACACGGTGACAGTGGACGTCCGTCACTTACGTATTAGTGAAAAGCTGCGTGCAATTGCTGGATGCGACTACAGTGTGGAACAAGGGAATATGGGTACCGTGCGCACTCAGAAAGCGAGAGACACCAACTCAAAGAGACTGCGAGCAAGTGCCCCAGAGCTTTCTTACTTGAGGGTGCACTTTCGGGACTCACACTAAAATGAGATCAACCATACGGTGATGTATTTTGCTGAGGAGACGCTCTTCGAAGAGGAAACATGTCAGTAACATCTTGGAAGATTACACGACGCAGCCCGAATCGCACCATGCCGATGTTGCCCCGCACTTCACTTTCGACACAGTGAAAGGTGTCCAAGGGCTAGACTGTACAGTTTCGCGACACAAGTAATACAGGTGCTTGCAGCACGTTATCATAATGTACTCTGGACTAGACTGAACAGTTTCGCGACACACATTATGCAGGGGCTTGCAGCACGTTACGATGATGTACTCTGCTGTGCAGACGCTTTTTCAGGAAGAAATATGCGCGTAAGATTTTACCAGAGCACTTTACCAGTCGCAGCATGCCGGACTCGATGAAACGTCAATCTCGCACATCAAAGTGTCAAACCGTTCAGAATGCCTCTGCAGCTACGACTAAATCCCCGTCGACAAAGGCGAGCCCTGACGTCACGACACACGTTAGATTTCCCGTATATGCTATAGCGGGCGCTGCCACTATGCGTCGTTAGAGTACGCAAGGGTGAGAACGAAAGACAGCACTCCGCAGTGAAGCACATGACTACTGCTGGGAGACACCGACACGTGGGAGACACGTACGCAGTTAACCTGAGAAGCCGCTGCGCAGGTGTCTAATGAAACGAGTTGTTCGCGAAAATTCGCGTGTGTCCACCTAGACAGGTAAGGTAGGTTCCGAAGTTGCACACGAAATACGATTGTCCGACCTTTGTAGCAGTCACCACGCCCGAACAAAGGCGCACCGCCACCACACAATCACCAAGGACCACACGTTCCCTGCGAAGCAGCATGAGAGGTTCCTGAAAGTAAGTGACCGAGGAAACACGCCATCCTACACGACCTTCACGCCGGCAAGTGCACGAGTTTATCACCGTGGTCACGCTAGGAGAGCTTACAAGAACACTTCCTCTCGACTTCTTGAGAGGCTTCGGTCTCCGACTCACAAAAAGTACAATGGTTTTGTGCGGTGGATCTTTTCCACTGGTTTAGATC
Source organism: Sarcocystis neurona (assembly GCA_000727475.1). NCBI lineage: Eukaryota > Apicomplexa > Conoidasida > Eucoccidiorida > Sarcocystidae > Sarcocystis > Sarcocystis neurona. The sequence continues at coordinate 163,995 of KL647316.1, read as the reverse complement.
GTCAACAAAGTGAGGTACGATACACAAGCTCAACGTTTCACGTTGCACTATCAGCTGGCAGCACTTTGCGCTGGAAATTTGTGAAAATACGGCGCATCCACGTAAGCTGCGGTCAAATGCGACGAGTACTTCTGGGATTCTCACGTCTGCGCCAATAGGGTTCAAGTCCATTTAGCGTGGTACGGCGAGCTAAACACTCAAATACAGGTGCGCGCGTGCGCAACCCAAACGAAGGTGAACTCTCTCTGTAATAAAAGATGGGGGGCAGCGTGGATACGGATGCTTTTTTCACGGCCGTATAGACTAGAGTCCCCTGCACCAGCACGCGTACATGCGACTTCCTGCGACTTTTTCTCAAGCGCCACCGATTCGCAGTACTTCTCCCATACGCTCACAATGTGGTCGTAAGTGCCATTCACTCACCAGATCATTCACACTCCTGAATCACACTTCAAGAACACGAAGGAAACAGTGCCGCGCCCCCGCGCCTCTCTAGGGTCCACTTAGTACGGTGTAGATCCTTGCTCTCTTTCGTAAGAGAAAATGTCTGCCTTTTTAGTGTACACGTTCAGTGAGGGTATCGTCGCAACGCTTGCAACGAGCAGTCAGCCCGATGATGAACGGCATTACGCAAGCAGTGTCCTTTCCTGTAGTTCGCTTCCACCTCTAATGCAAGCACTGCTGACCGGGAACTCACGCATGCACCGAACTTGCTAACGTGCGGCGGGGCAGTTATTACCTCATTTTTCCGGCGGAGCTCGCCTGTCCCGCGCAGGCTCACTGTTTTGTGACGACGCCGTTTCTCCCGTGGTGGCCAATCAAGCACAGGTTCTTTCGTGGTAAAGCGCTGCCCCAACCTGTGGCTGAGTGACTAACGTAGCTTCAGCAGAGAATTCTTCTTCCTTGGCGTAGACTTCAGCGGCAGGAGTTCCACTCTGCATGGTCGCAGGAGCGTGTGCGGTCGGTGAGAAGGTTTTCATTTCTTCCATCGCAAGCACGAGGCTCTTCTCGGTTACTCTGGCGGGTGAAAGACTCGTGTAGGCGTGGCTGTGGTAACGGCTCTTTTGTGGCTCGCGGTATTGATACTGTAACGACCCCGAAGGCATCCGGCCCGAAGGCGTGACAGCCGTGGACAGGGGCGGCTGAGAGGGCGGGGATGAAATTGTGACCGTGAAAGCACTTAAAAGCATTAGACCTCCATACACAATTGACCAAATAACACCCACGATCAGCAGAGTAAGCACCAACTGCAGTACGCCTGTTGAAATCAACTGATTATCACGTAGCCAGCAGCCGGCAATGATGCTCCCCAGTCCACATGGCACTAATATATTCAGCACCCCACCCACTAGCAGCACCCTCTTTTCGAAGCGCGTTTTCGGACAGGGAACCTGCACAAAAATAGACAGCGCCAGAAGTGCTCCACGAGGCACGCTTTTCTTCATATTGCGTCGGAAACGTACGGACAAAAGAGCAGAAGACGAGTACGGCTACGCCGGCGAAAACAAAACAAAATGGAAGGAAGTGAACTGGAAAGGATTACGCAGGAAAGAGATAGCAGTGGAGAAGAGAAACTGCGTACGACCAACTCAAAACGCGAAGGCGCACAAAATTGGGAGCAGATACACAGAGTTACGTCACACACGAAGGCAACTATCAAAGGGAGATGAGGAAAAACACAGCCCACCCCTTCAGAATCCACCCCTAAATTCCGTACACACGCGCGAGGCTCATGACTCCGCGAAGGGGGAGGGGAACACCACACATCGTTTACCCCTACGTTGTCAGATTCGTTCGAAACACAGAACGTGTGGAGGACGCAGAAGACTATTTAAAAAAACAATATAAATTGCTCTCGTCAAACTTGGCAACCGTAGCCCGTGTAGATCACGGCCGTTCCCAACGAATGCACCACGCAGGTCCGACGAGAACTGGGAATATCTACGCGAAAGAACAAGATCGACCACAGGTACAAAGATAAACATCACACAAAAATCAGTACACTTCCTCCCGTGCATGGCACACACGAAGTATCAGTAATAGGTATCGCGTTTGTATTACCAGAGCGAAGCGTGCAAGCTACAAGTGTTACCAAGTCGCACGCGGCAATTTTTTCTGCGATACGAGACAACAACTCTAAGTGTCTGCATACTTACAGTCACGTAGACGCACACACTACGCACGACACGAGAGTCACCTGGAGCCGATACAGTGTGCCGGCTCACTTAAAACGGGAAGCCCCATATGAGTGAAGAAAACACGTATCCGGTTGATCATATGCCTGTTTGTCCGCGCACAAAAGATGCAAACACACGTGTATCAAATACAGCACCCGGTACTGCAGGTATACACGTACGTGTATTCGTCCGTATTTGTTTGAGGAATAGTCAGCACGTGTGTCCACAAGCTGAGGAGACTGGGAGGTATATACCCTGCGAGTATATAACTTACAGGAAACGGCGAGTGAACGTCGACCAAATACGGAAGTTTGGAGTTTCTCCCGTAGTGCAGTTGACTGGAGATCCGCTCCACAGCTTTTCTGCTATTTATAACCGTGGAGCCTTGCTCCACTTTACTATGGCTGCGAACTCTTTTCTTGCTTTGCAGGATGCGACGAATTTTTCCTTGTGCACAAAAGCAGTGTAGCATACATTGCCTTCCCACTACACAAGGTGCAAGTAGCAAACGTACCCTGTGTAGATAGAGGAAAACAAGTATGAAGACAAATACCAGCAACATCCTGTCTGCAAAATGCAGTGAGCATCCCAACAGTATCAAACGCTCAGACGTATTACTCGCATCACAAAAAGCAGAGCTCTTTGTGCTCTTGCAGAGAATTCAGTACGCTCAAAACCGCTGAACCACTGCACTAGCAAGAAACTTCGGCGAAGAGAATCAATCATGTTACAGTTAGCCCACCGATACTGGTGTTTGTGAGCAGACGGTTCCAAAGAACTTACTGAGCAGCAGCACACCGCGCCGGCGACTACGTTGGAAGCCATTAAGTCCACTAGTGGATGAGTGAGCCACAGGGCGTGGTACTTAATCAGGAAAGACTGGATTCCATTTGGGTCTCTTGTCGCTCAGTGGCCGTCATCTACGTCGTATCTTTCCGACTGCCGTTCTGCACGTTTCATGCCGTCTTGCCGTCCTGCAGTCATGCATCCTTCAGTAGCTTTTTTCACGCGCCTATATGTATTAATAGAAAGGCAAAGACAGCAGAAGCAGTTGTAGAATGTAGTAATCTAGCGAGAAGTGCGGAAAACAAAAGAACAAGGTAGCGACCTTAAACAAGGACGCAGGCACACGCAGCTAGTCGAAGGCGTCTTCCCTTAACTTCATATTTACCCACTTCTTTTGAAATCATGTCGATTCTGCTACAATGCGTGTACAGCCGCGCTCTGCCTGCTCACATATGGTACGCATACAGGGAAACAACATATACGAAAAGGGCCACGTCAGTGGGCCCGAAAAATCGTTCTATTCTGGCGCACGCACACGCATGAAGACATATATGAAAAGGGCGGTGTCAGTGTGCCCGGAAACACTGCGCGCTTCAGGCGCACGCACACACACGAAAACCTTTGCGTCTGACACGGAGCACCCAGGGCGGATGAGGACGATCAATAGTTCCTTCACGAGCTACTCTCCCAGCCTTTCTCATGAAAACACAGAAAAATTCCGAAGCAGAGGGCAGGTGGAGCTTCGATGCCATGGCATATGGGCCTCGGGGGGCAAAGATTAACATTACGGGAGAACGTAGGCGTGTGTCTGCCACGTATTTGTTGTAGACGGTGTTACACGTTCAATGCATTGAGGCAAAGCAACCGAGAATATGCATTCACTATTATAAAAGGATTAAAAAGTATGGTGACCCATCTGAACGACAGGAGCGGAATGGCTGGCCATGCTCGCACACAGAAATACACACGGAGAGGGAGAAAGAAACACGTTATCCGGGTCCAACCTCTCGACCCTTTAGTTGTGTCCTCGATGGTCACCAGCGTGTCTCAAGTAGCTCGACGTATCATCGCCCACGTAATGTCTACGGCCGTGGATACAGCGGCAGTACACTGCGGCTAACGGAGGCCCGCGGGAAAAACTGCACCTCCGTATATGGCCGCTGGTCAGAAGACGCTTCTGCCAGGCCTCCTCGAAAGCGTACGCGTATCAGAAAACGCGCGGGGAGCCCGGATGCAAGGCTACAGTCCGTGCGGAATGAACACGCAAGGTAATGCTCTGTTGTTCGCATGTATCCGACGGACACACGATGCAACAAGGCAAAACATTCTATTGACGACAGAATTGCAATCACGTGTGAAAGACAAGCAGTCTCGCACATGTCTGCGGGGCAAGGAGTAGTGATTCTATGAATGCACGAGGCGTATAATGGGGAAGTTTCTCCGCAAACGAAGCGCAGACGTCGACACCGTTGAGCGTAAATGACAAGTCGCTTGAGAGCCGACTACGCGTGGCAGTGAAAGCCATGGTTTGCAAATGCAATGTGCTGAAGAATGAACACATTCGATTCTAAATGCCCGAGGTCGCCTATGCTTTCAAAAATGTTCAATGAAGTTGTCGCTCGTATTGTGGTGCAGAAGAGGCTTGTCGCTCGCAGGGGAGGATACGCTTCCGACGACGACCATGCCTGTGAAGTCCGTTTTTTTGGAGAAATGGCGCTGCTCTCGAAACGTGTCGCCGCCTTGCAACGCAGAATGAAGAAGAAGCACTAAAATGCTGTCTGGAAAGTCGTCAGGAGACCTGGTTGCACTACACGGGCGCTCCGCGGTTGACTGGCAGACTGCTCTGGGTACAACGGAGGTGTGTCATCCGCTCCTGTCATGCGAACTGCCCGAGCGCACGCGACGGGCGTGTGACGTCCGTCACACCCACAGCACGCGTGCAATCATGCACTGCGAACTGCACTCATAAATTCTACAATTATGCACTTTTACGTCCCAGATTGCCCGCATAGCGAAGCTGCGGATTTGTGCACTGAAGAGCTATCATGCATCGTTAGAGGGTTGCACGCGCAAGCTGATACGTGTGCACTCGCCGGCACAAGGAAGTACACTGATTCAAGCGGTGTTGTCGAGTACTTAACACGCCGAGATGTGACACAGAAGAGAAGAAGAAGTCGCAGCACGGTAGAACTTCTGTAAAAAGTCGCTGAGAATCGGACCTTCTCCTTTACGCAGACCGCAAAACGCAAGTTCACTGCGACAGGCCACAAAATGAAATTACGCATGATTAGCCATCTCGGAGAGAGTGCAGCGTCAAGCGTGTCGTTGTAGTGGTGGGGAACAGCAGTCTCGAAACCGAAGTATAGTCACTTACGAAATAGTGTAGTGTATGATGCGTAATCCGCTTGCACATCATAGAGCAAACTTTTCGGCTTGAGAGATACGCCACAGTAGTGGCTTGTTGATACTAAAATTAAGAGACACTGGTGCTGCCGACGACTATTGGGGACACATCGATGTCAGGGCCGCTACGAGATAATGTGGCTGCGAATTTCAGAAGTGAACCCCCGTCTGCTCTCACAGCGATGAAGACTCGCCTCCTCCTCTTCTTGTTTTTGGACGTCGGAACTGTCTCCACAAAAAGTGGACGCAGCATGGCGTCAAAGAGCAGCCCGACAAGCATCAAGAAAAGGAAGTAAAACCAGTGAAGAACACATTCTGCAGCAGTGTGGTGAAATGGACGTCATTACGCAGTTGACTCTTGAGTCCTGGAGTCGTTACAGTTATGCCTCGCAGTTCGCTGACGCAGGTGCTGCACATTACAACGCATTCTTACGCAGCGCCTGTTGGCGCGCGGGTACAAGTGTACACCAGAGGCTGTATGCTGCAAAAGTGAATGTGACATACCCGTGCACATGCACCGATAGACGCTCTTGAGCCGGCAAGAAACCCGGTGCCGCCGTGTCTAGAATTGCCTACAGCAGAGCGATGGTTCTTGCCTTCAATCCAGCAAACCCTCGGCGCACGTTTCCGGCCGTCTCTGAGTGACACACGTTATTAGACTGACTCCACTTCCACAGGCGCGAGCCAGTTGCCAACCGTGCCACAAGCGCTATCCGCCCCAGAACGTTCACGCCCTCATCAGCTATGTGAATTAATGCTCGTTGGAGTAGTCCTGTGTGTCCTAGCGTAGGCTTGAAGTCTATACACACTCCGGAGCAACAGGAACACGCGTCAATCTCTGTTCGACGCACACTATCCAAAACAATCATACCCTAAGTTGTTGCTCACAAGTAGTACACACGCTTGACATTCACAGAAAACCCCACTGCAAGAGGTCCGCCTGCTTCCGAAATGATCTCATGAGTACCTGCAAGACACGCGGTCTACCTTAAAGCATCGGCATGCCAAGAAGTAGGCACCACCGAGATTCGTGGGTGATAATTCTGACGTGCAGTTTTTTAAAGGGTTTCACGAAGGGTGTAAAGATATAGCGCCTATGCTCCCGCATCACCTGTACGGTCACAGCGGATGTCGGTGTAAGTGTTGTTCACACTGAGCGTGTGCATGGGCTTGGGTCGTCAAATCACATGTGTGTGACAAATGTTCAGGGAGAAATACAGTTTGCACAATTAGCTAGTTTCTCTGTCAGCGAGAGACGCGAAAGTATTTCCCAGGCCGGAATTGTCAGCAGTGCGGCAGTCACGTGTTACTAAAAAAGGGCACATAGCGCTTATCACTCCTGGAAGGCCTAACACAAAGTGACACATTGCAGAGGGGTCACGCAGTAAGAAACTTGCACGCGCAATCTCGTATAGACGTGAATTTTGCGCCGGTGTAGCTACTACTTCGTACACGTTTTGTCGGACTGTCCGCGCAAGCGTCTACGGACAAATTTCACCGCGCCAGTTGATATGTTGACGCGAATATCATAATTGTGTCATCGGGAAATTATACAGCCATGCAAGGGCTAGGTCAAGCTTACGTGCACTTGGACACACACATACACAAAAATATACGTGGAGAGCAATACACCGTCGCAAAGGCCGAGGATCCTCTACGTATCTACACATCTACGTACGAAGCGTATGCATTAAAAAGGGCACTGGCTGCTCTTGATTCACTTGGTGCTTCTGAATTCACAAATTTAGCACGGGTGGTGCTGACTTGTTCTTCAGCGTTGCCCTTTTCAACCAGTAACTTTATTCTTGCCCAATGCATGTAAATGTGTGTTCTGTCTTCCATGAAATCTTCTTCCTCACGCAATATCAAAAGGCTAAGCGGCAACATTCACGTAATGGACAACATACTGGGATCACAAAACTGACAGAGTTTGTCACCCTCTATACTTATACTGCCGACTACTTTTTTTTTACCCCATTGTAACCGACAATGGAATTTAATCGTCTTCGCAGTTTGCAGTGCACGGTGCGTCTCTAACACAAAGGCGACCAACGACACGTGTCGTTCTGTATGGTACGCCTGCTTTGTAGACCACTGAAATACTGAACTTTCACCTTCTCTCCATGCACGGCCTTCTTGCTGTTGCGAGAACAGTGCAAGACGTGCGGATTAGCACACGCCACTCGTCATCCTGGAAGACGTCGATTCACCCTTCCACGGACACCACGAACGTATATATATGTTGACGTTCGTATATATACGCCTACGTGGAGACCTGCAAGAAAGTTACTGACGTGGCTCAGACTTCCGCGGTTTGGCGGATTCCTTTGCTTTGAAGATCTTTCGCTGAAGAGAAGTTCACACATGTACAGATGTACCCAAGGTCGGACGTTGGTATTCCTGTGTGCCTCGCTACGCAGCACTCGCCACGTAGGACAGCTGGTGGTAGGATGCGCAAAAATGTAGATATCCCGCTACGCTGTGCCTGACATTGTGATCTGCGTTCCGTCAAGAACCATCAAATGACGCAGACTGCAGTCTGTAGATACGTAAATGACAGGACTCACACCAGTACTCAACTCCACATACGTGCAGGTAGGTACAACTAATTACTTCCTGCGGTGTACACGTACACCAACACGCCTATACGTACAGGTACAAACAATCTTATTTTAGCTCAAACACAGGGGATCAGCCACTGCAAACAGCGTTATTTCCAGGTACGAATTTGTGCGTCAAGTCCAGCTCGTGAATTTGCCCGAGGTGTACCCACACGGAAACACAAGAAACCGTCTACGGTGCAAAACTGCTAAAGACTGGAACTCATTCCCCACTTACGCGTATGAGCTTCAGACGTTTGTTTTTCTTTCGAATCCGTTGTACTCTTCTCTCTGAATTCCCTCCTCTGTATGAACAATTGCACCAGCAGCAGCAAAAACACCTTAAGCGACCCCAAAAACCCTTCCGCATATAGCTATGATTTCATTGCCCATAGGCATTAAAGACAGTAGCACTTTTGTGCGCTGCTGTGGCTTTCATCTGGTCGCGCGTAATAGCACTCAAGTAAGGAAGGAACGTTTAACACAGAAAATTCTCAGTGGAGTACGTAGCGCGTACTTTTGTTATGTGGATAGATACCTATTTGTTTGTAAGAACATCTGCCGAGGGCGAGTGGCAATTACGCTTTGCTAAGCCCGTCGTTCACAAGCCCCAGGGATACCTAAATACGTGCATATATCACTGTGCACAGAAAGAGATGCTTAATACACAAACACAGGCTCGGCGCGCTCTACGCATCAGCAGACTTCGCGGACTGCGGACAGGCTCGAAATAAATAATATCTTGAATCTGTCTTATACGCATCTGTGAGAAGAAAAGGGACACACTGGGCACAACGGAGGCGCCTAACCAACTAAACCTGGGTTTGGTGTCTGTGTACGTGGACTTCTGTAGCAGACACACTTCAGTTTATGCGGAAGTTTATTCAAGAGAGAGCCCTCACTCGGCTTTATTATGAATCGATATATACACATATATATGTGTGCATATAGACTTATATGTGTATACACATATTCAGGCAGTAACAACAAATGTGTGGGATGTGACCTTTCATATCAGTCCAAATTTGGGGCACAGCACAAAAGCGATAGCGTGTACACTAGACGCCACCGAATGGGACCCGAGTTTTGGCCACAGCCATACGGCAAGTGCGTTGACAAGTTTTTCCCTTTTTTCCGTGCTCCTTGACACCTACGCATCAGATTTTTTAAACGTTAGCTTTGTTGCAAAAAAGGAGCAGTATAATAGGGCAGTCGATTTTTTAAGATCGGAAGTGTTCCCGTGTGAGCAGCTGCTCTTCACCAAATGAGAAGCCTGTTTATGAGGGTCTAGTACTCATGTGTCTGAGAGGCACCACAAGTAAGCTCGCGAGTCTACCAAACTGACTGGCCCCTCAGGATGTGTATACTCATTTTGAGTTAGGCCACTGATAATCTCCGCATTCCAATACTAAACAATGAAGCCGAGTGAAACCCGCATACGAAGACACGCAGGTAGTCCGCGAAGTCTCTTATCCATTAGCAAAGGTGGACCCAACCCACTGGGTGTCCTCGGCACAAAAGTGGCCTCTCTCTCTCTGTCGCGCTATATCTACACCAATAGATGCGGAGAGACACAGTGATATGCAGATAGGCACGGTCGAAGATGTTCAAGTAGGCACGTAGATATCCAGGCAGACTGATTGATGTTCGAGAGTTACAATCACGCACGGAGGCGAACATACGCAGGCATGGGGACAGACAGAAGGTGAGAGGCACAGAGTAGTCGACACACGGAGAGTAACGTACGCACACAGGGACATACTCACACGTATACATATATATACATATGTACGTTGGAGCTGTCTTGAAGGGACCATATAGGTAATATAGCCGTACTTGTTACGAACACCTCACCCGCCGGCGCTGAGCTCGATATTAATTTTTCGTCCGTTCAGCTCGTGATGGTGATAATTAAGCGCTATCTGCAACAGCAGCAGCATCAGCAGCGACGGCGGCACCAGCGACTGCAGCAGGAACACTTGCAGCATCAGGTGTTTACGCCACACACACACTAGCTGCAGCAGAAGCAAGCTGAGGAGGCAGCACATCACTTAGCCGCTGCAATTGGGTCTTGGGAAGCGCGTGTACGACGCATACACGAGTAGTACACGAAACAAAGGGAGTAGCCAGTGCGAACGCCGAATAATAGAAGCTGTCGTTTTTGAAGGTAGGAGAGAAACAAACAGTCACAGTCAAAGAACTAATGAAACGTCGGTTACAGTTTCCACATTCGGTGACAAATGTTTGGAAGAATGGACGGAAAAGCTAAAACAGGAAACCCCAGCGTGTACGTCCCACTCTCCTTAAGAAGAATGAGAACAGCACACTGCAAAAGGAGGTCGGCGACAGTGGCAAAACGAGTGACACTCGTGTTGAAAATTATCGCACACTCCTGCTGTCGTCTGTGCTTGCGTAGAGTGTGAAACCCTACTTTGTACTGCGAAGCTCCGGGTGGTCCACCTGCCTCCTCGAACACATGGTCGTAAACGCGATGCACCCACCGCTTCCACAGGATACCCAAGTTCATAAGGGGCGTCATCCGTATACGTAAACCAGAGCGTCGTGGGCTGTGGTACGGCATATATGCAGTGCACTGCCCACCAAAGGAGGGCGCCATCCCGACAGCAAAAAAACGACCACGCCGAGGCGCACGCAGGCAGGGAAGCACCTGAGTGGGATACGGTGCACACGTACCACACTGTGGCCATCAGCAGAAAAACTTCTGCTACTGAAGTTGAGACAGGGGTAGCGTCGCTAGCAAACCACCACGGGGACAGACAGAGCCAACTGCGTGGCCCGCCTCACTGACCAAGGTCTAGTTTTTAAAGAAGAAGAGACAAACGATAGACCGAACAAAAGCTGGTACAGATCAGTTGTCGAAGACAGGGGCGACGCGGGGCGGTTTTTGAAGAGCCACAACCTCGCATTTACTCTTCAGTTATACCGCAACAAAGGAAGGGATTTCGCTGCCCCACCTGCAGCGCCTCTCTGCAGTCGAATTCAACAAACGCGCAGCCCTTCGGTTTGTTGCTGCCCCGGTGCGTCAGCATGCGCACATCCCTGATGTGCGGCTCTGTATCAGCAATAGTGGCGCACACATCAGCAGCCACTGCCACGCTCCAGCGTAGATCTCTTAAGAAATATTCTCCCTTAGCGCAAGACGTCGGTAGCCTCTATTCATCCGCAGACGCACCTACGTACGGGGGCGCTTTTTTGAATGTCTGTACACAGATGAAGACAGCTATTTCTGGAGACTGGCGCACATTCGTTTTGAAGGTAACGATTTCCAGACCTCCCGACAACTCAGAAACTTCCGAAAAACAGTCCAGCCGCAGCTACGAGCAGCTGCGCGCGGCCGGGTTGAGTCGCGCAGACAAGCTGTTGACGATTTCGTGCTGGAAAGGAAAGTCTATACGAGATAAAGATACCAGGAACAGGAATACAAATCTCTATGTGACCGTATTTAACACACGAGGGACGAAAATTCACATCTCTTTGTAAACGTGTCCATAGCACACACTCGAAAGCAGGAGACCGTCTGTACTGTCGACGGGGGCAGATGGCCATCACGTAAGGAAAGTGGTAGCGCAATACACTATCCACTGTGAATCTTCTACAAATCTGCCACTTGCGCCTACACGGTACGGCGCAGATTTGTTACAGTTAACTCTATGGAGCGTTGCTATAGCCAGGGGTCAGTTACCTTGTAACGACGCATACACAAAAGCACTTTTTGGAAGTGATGACTCCTACCGAGTTTTTTTTTGAAGAATGCCTTGAGCTGCTGCGCGGTGGTGTCAAAAGGAAGGTCTCCTGCAAAAAGAATGTACCGCGTCTTACTGCGGCGGCTGCGTTCCCCCAGCGCTTCGGCGCCTCTCTGGTGGGTCAGACAAACAGTTCACACAGGTGAGAAGAAAGACGCCGTCCATGGGGAAGGAGATGGACAAACACTGGGCTAAGCAGTATTTGAGAGAATTGTAAAGTGTACCGTATATCCACACTAGAAAGGGACGCATAGGGATCCTGATGCACGGAAAGAGGCCGTCACGCGCCTAACTCGACTTTGGAATCAACATGTTATCACAATACAAAAAAAAACTCCACGGAAGATCCCGCTTGACTTTCACACGCTGACAACCGACCCCGGAAAGCGGGGCTATACTGTGTCATTGCTTTTTGTCCAAATGAGGCAGGCCTTTGGTACGCAGCATGCTTTACTTCGAAACTGAACAAGCTCACGCTCTTGCAGATAAGAGAACACGCGAAAAACTGATTTCTTCTACGTACACGCGAGACAAACATGAGTCCAGGTAGTTTTTTTCCAAAAACAGTGCTCCGATGATGTCCCCTTCCTTTGAAGAAGAGGTTAGAAACCAAGGGCGGAGGAGCTGCAGGAAAGAGGATAGTACACAGAAAAACAGGCGAACTGACGTCACCTCTTTCAGCACGTAGTGTCCCGTCGACCGCCTACCAGTAAGCAAAGGCAATCACCTGTTCATCAGACGGACTATGCGTCCCCCGGAAACAAGATGGGGAGACAGTTGCTGCGGGGTCTCTAGTCTCTGGCGGAGGGCCAGCAGAAAAATCCGTTCTAAACTGCTTCTGTGCTCTTCTCTGGGCTTCCCTGCCTCCTTCGTTATCTCTCACGTTCCGCGTTTGCTGGTGCGCGTCATAAACTCCTTCAGTGGATGCTGCAAGGAGGTCAGTGTCTCCCCTCTTAGCTACACCAGGCCGCGATGCCTTGCTGCCACCAAACGCTCCATGACTCGCGTGCAAATAAGAGAACCGCGGCTGGCCTCTTTTGTTCCCAGTCACAGAAGACCGGGTGCTGCCGCACGAAGGGAGAGAAGAACGTGAGGGTGAGGGCGCAGAAGCAGAACACGGTGTAGGGAAATTTTTCTTCCGAATGACGCGTCGTTTTGCGTGTTTCTCCGCTTCTCGAGTAGGGACACTCTGCGGGCGTTTCGCCATACTGTCGCCCAAAGTAGCGTAGTTATTGAGTACATTACTCCGTGTTCAAGAAACGAGCGCATACGTCTTGCAAACGGCGAAATTATACTGAATCACCTGTGCGAAGGCGTGACCAAACCGCTGTGTTTGAATTTTGCGTGACCCCAGATCACGGTTCCTTTTCGGAGAGATTCTGTGAGGCACGTGAGGTCTATATAAACCCAGATTTAGAAGGGGGTGACAAATGTATAGATTGGTCCTCCACAGTTCTGTGGTGAACTGGCTGTTTCGCCGCACGCCTGTACTTGTCTAGAGGTCAGGTATCGGCTCTCTGGTTGATTTATCAGCGTCGTTACAGCGTTTCGCTGATTAGTGGACCATGCAATCGGATAAGACGTGCAGAAACGATCAGGAATATTTTCTCATCTTCCCCTCTATGAAGAGGGGACGCCGGGACATGCTGGGTAATATAATCTCGCAAGTTCTGTTGCCTTGCATGTACGACGAGTCTGTTCGGGTGGATAGAAAAAACAGGAGGCCTTTACCATTCACTCGCGACAGCATCGCTTACAAACTGTCATTTTCGAATGCTTCTTTCCTCCGCAGAACCTATGGCGTGTTGCACGGTGTATATGATGCGCGGCTGGCATCTGATTGGGAAGACGCAGACATATTCGAGTGTCCGATAAGCTCCACCTCGTCTGCATGCGAGCGGCCTCGCTACTTACTGGCGAGTGTAGCGCCTCGGCGGCGCACCAAGCCTCCGAAATGATCCGTCACAACAATAGTGGCTGCTGTGTACCAAAACGAGCGCCTCAAGGTACTAGAGCGCTTCCACAAGATGAGGAAAATCATTAGTAAATGCCACTGGGGTGGTTGGTGGACAGCTTCCTCTTAGGGACACGCATAACATTCAGCGTCGTGAAATAGCTGCCACCTAAGCGGTGGTGAGTCCGAGACACCCGGAGTAACCCCCAATCGGAGCAAGAAAAAAGGGATACAAATTGTCTGCTTCCATGCACATTCACAGTTACGCATATTCGGGACATACCTCTGGGGAAGATCCCAAGCTTTCCCGCACAGTTACTTACGAGTGTATGAGCAGTAGCCTGATGCTCGTGCAGTTCATCCAGCCGTGTGCAACCAAGTTTCTCTTTCTACTGCGTAGTCTGTCAAGGGAGCACGCTGCTCTGCTACACCAGGCTGCGTGAATGCACACCTTTCTACAATATATATTTGGGGGGCCTTTGAAGCAGGCAACTCGTAAACTGCCTATGTAAGAGAACGGCATATAACATTTGAAACGTGCAAATCTGTCTCCTTTTAATGCCGCTTGCCAGGTCTACTGAACAGGGCCTTGATGCACGAGTTCACACTGCAACTTTGGAGATGTCGCATTCGTTGTAAATCTGTAAGACTTAATGCTGGGAAGCTTTGACTAATGCTTAACAAAAGCCAATACTATAGTGTAAACACGCAAATGTCCGTTTATTTCTCTGGAAACGTGGAACCTTTTCTTTTGTAGATGGGAGGCACCGTGGAAGGGAAAGCGAGCGCTTGAGACGGCGTACATGTTTGCACACGAAGGTAGACGTAGTCTGTTTCATACGTTACGCGGTGGCGTGCTCCATCGCACGTGATACTGATCTAAAGACCGCCAAATATCAGACCCTCAATGGTCTGTATGAACTCGACGGAGGAAAAAGTGCATAGCCCCTCCTCAGTCTCTACAGTAGACACATACATACCACAATAATTACCAACCGTGCACAGAACTAAGGGGATGCATGTCTCGATGCCGGCATGTTCCTGAGTATATACATACATATTGTTATATATGCGCAGAAATCCGTCTGTGTATGTAGCTCTCTATATATGTGTGTATATCTATGAAGTCACCTCATCCGTCTGCGCATGCACGCGTAGGTTGTAGTGTCTCTGCTCCGTTAATGCAAGCGCTCAAAATCCCTGCATCTCTACACATCACATTTTCAGGTGCTTGAGAAAAATCTATTTCCTACAGATGCGCTGCGCTGCGGTGTCTGTGACGATCTGTTTACAAAATCTTACCCTGGAATTTAGACACATTACCAAAACGTCAAGTGTATTTCGGCCCCCGTGAACTGCAGATTACGGGCCTGCTGTATGCGTCTGCTTTAGGCAACAATCAACGGCAAAGGTGTCCACCTGTAAAGGGGGAGTCTATCACGTCAGGTTCGACCTCTTTGAAGGGATGCGGGTCTTTCAGATGTGGTTGCCAAGCTCCGCTGCACGTGATGCCAGGAACAGAAGTTTTATCGGGCGTACACGTGACTGCACAAATATATGGACTCATCGAACTCATCCTTTGCACAGCCTACGCATCTTAAACAAGAGAATGACGCCTTGAGCTTTGTTGATTCAGAGTGAAACCTTCTGACGCGTCAGGAGGCATCAACGTGCACTACTAGGTATCATTACGACAACGCAGCTAGTAAGATTGAGTTTTCGACTTACCCCACTTTCCACAGAGAGGGACAACGTAACTTGATAGTTGGGGCTGAAGAGAATAGACGTATGGTAGCACGCTAGTGTGCAGCGACGGAGGTACAACAGTGAACCACTTAGTCTGAAGGGCAGAAAGACGCCGCAAAGCACCTGCGTAGATATTGCTAGAAAACAATAAAGGGAAGGTAACCCCCAGTACACTTCACGGCGAACTGCCCGCCACAAAAACACGACGAACAGATGATGTATACATTATTACGTTACTGTACGTTATGCCACTATGATCGTCTCTGACCGGACAACCTGGTTGTTCAGTGTACCCTCTTCTCGGCATGCGAAGCACAAGCAGGCCCTGACTGTAGTCGCGCGATTTCCCAGGGTCTGTGTTTAGACACAGCTGTAACTGAGCATCCACACTACAACACTTCATGCAACGTAGGGGCAAGACCAGCCCCGTCGGAATGTACATGCAGGCCTTAGCGTACATCCCCTGGGGTAAATCAGTTTAACGGACCAAATTATGTAATGTGTAAAGACATCATGAGGCGGACACGATTCATCGCCGTTCAAACCATCGACTGCTTTGCGCCGAGGAGTCACCGAACGGCCGATCAGTTTGAATTCGTAAAGGCGTGTGCAACACTGACTTGCACCTGTATGTATTGTACGCGGAGGCGTCTTGGACGAAGCTTAATGCCACAAGATAGGCCTGTTCGTCACGCCACATGGCACTTTCAAAGAAACGTGTGACCGCAAACTGCCGAAGAGTGTACTACTAGAGCAGAGGCAAATTATTCACAGCAGAGGGAGGTTTCCGCATGGTCCTACTTTTACTTTCGTGCGCCACAGACATCCTTCCAACGGTAGCTCCTCTGATGTCCAGCATCAGACCTACGCTGTTCACAAGTTAGGGTTGAGAGAGACGTGTTATGGTACCCGACCTTAAGGAACGGTCCCGTAAAAGAGCTGCGTAGGGTTGTGTACGAATATCCAGGCTGGTGGCTGGCGCCTGTGTCAAAGCGACCCACACTCCTTGTATGTCTTATCACGCGCTAAATACCAGGGAATGCGTTGGTTCGTTGCGTGGTGAAATCCGCCACACGCATACAGGCACACGTGGTCTCCGCGCTGGAATGTAGCTGACGCAACAATGCACAAATACCTCCACACATAATAGCTCTGTAGTTCTACGAAGACGTTCGGTGGCACAAGCAGTACTACATAACATTCTCTGTAAATGTAGCTGATGGCTTTGCTATTCGTGGGTAGAATCGCGAGCGAAGACCAGGGCTTCTGCATTCGCAGGACAGGAATATAGGTATGTATACTGAGAAACAGGTGAACACATGTACCTACAGTTGTATTCACCCCCTCACCAGTGCGGGACGGCACACACACACGTAAATATATACGTGTTTTTACGTATAGTCAAGTTTACTCGTGGCAGATGTAAAATTTGCATCGTGGCGTCCTCATTTCGTACGTAGACGCGTTTGACAAGCGACATTCTTCGGCGCTGTAGATATGCGTCACTTTTGTGCTGTGTGTGTATTCTTCGTTTCTGGGCACCGACTCTTCGGCAAATGTAACTATTTGTGTCGTGATTCTAATGTTGCTGCACCTCGTAGCCATTTAAATTCAGACACCTCTTCCCTGTTAACGGATGCGCATATATATATATATATGTATATACATATATATGTATATAGTGAATGTGCTCTCGAATTCAGACAACTCTTCCCCTTTTGGCGCTGCGTATATACGGTACACATGCCCGAGAATCCCCCCGCAGCTGATTGGACACTTGTCTTGTTGCTTTCTTGTATCAGTTTCACCACGCACTGTGGCCACGCGTTTATTCAGCCAGTCCCTTCTGAGAGTTTTTGCAAGTATCTGAGGATCTTTCGTAGTGCTTTGAGGTTTCTGCGTTTTTGGGACACTTTTTGTTCGAGAAGCTCGACTGTACTATCGTATTTCTTCCGTTGCTGCCTTTTTAACCGCTCAAACTCTAACTTCTCTCTCCTCTTTTTTTTTTCTTCTTCTTCTTTTCAACAATTTCCAGCTCCTTCCCCGTCAGTGTGTCTTTCCCGATCAATACAAGCTCTTTTTTGCTAGGTGTAGCAAGTACAAATTCGGCGGCAAAGCGCTTCGCCTGTTCCATAGCGGAGTCTTTCTTTTTCCCTTCGGATGCGGGCACCTCCCCTTCCAGCCGGATACTGTCGCCGAGCTCCTCAGAGATATCTGAGTAAGGAGCACGTTCAGGAGTGTACAACAATCCCTCAGGTGATGCGTTGGCGAACCTTGTATCTCCCTGAACTCCCTCTCCTTTCGCATTTCCGATTGTAGATCCCCAGTCCAAGTTCTCCCCAAAGTCGGCTTCCAGAGGCACATCCGACCAGTCATTTGCATATTCTGGCGCTGCCGCCGTAACTCCCTTTTCCACGCCGTCCTCTACGTCTGCTGGCTGGCCGGGACCTCGACGGCTTTCCGTTCCAAGGGGAGCTCCCGCGCCCACAGATGTACAGAAAAAGTCTCCAAAGATAGTGAAGGCAGAAAGAAGCGATAGAATTATCATTTTTCGAGCAAATGCCGAGTAACGAGGGAAAAGGTGGTACGTAGCAGAGCCGCCGCTTCAAGAATCCTGAACGGTTGAAACCTCAGGAAGACGAGCCGCAGAGAGGAGGAACGTCACCGCCTAACAAAGAACAAGGAACGTCTGTCATGCTGAACGGCAGCACCTTCCAGTACGAAGTGAGCCACCGGCAGGTGAACCGCACTGTTGAACACCCCAGAGTTTTTTGAGATCCCTCGCTTTTTCCGAGCTTATAAAGCACCCACATGTGTGGTCAAGAAGAGCTTCGCAAAAAGCTCTTTGCCTTCCACGTGTACCCTCTGATGTTCCAGGATATTGAGTCGGTGTCTGCTGAAGACGCAGCTTTTGCTAGGTGTGTCTAGATGATTATGGATTCGCCGCCGGCGCGGGCTGTGCGTGTGTCAGGTTGTAAGGATTCGTATGTTGCTGACAGGTCCACATGCTCAACCATTCATTGTGCTGTTGAAGACTACTCAGGGTATGCTGTCGGCACATAATCTCGTTCCGACCCGTCGGCCTCAATGTCGATGTCATACAGCCAGTTTATTCAACGAGGTGCTGCTACTACACACACGCGTACGCGTACAGCTGTGATGTGCAAGTGCGGAGGTAAATAAAGATGTGTGTCTGGTAGGTAGAATGTGTTGCTGGACGCAGAATTTCTCCAACAACACAGAATCGTATGCGAGTAGGCATCCCAAACCGTTATCAAACAGAGCACGGTTCTGTTAAGCGTGACAGCATCTGTCTGAGGCTTGAGATGATAAACAGCCGACAGGGTTGTCTGATATGGAAACGTCCTCCATACAGCCGCTTGCAGTAGGGACAGCTCGCGGCAGTTGAACTGCCCTTTCGCAGTTGAGGCCGTACCATCTCACATTCAGGCAAAACGCCACCAGGCAGAGAGCGTCCACACGAGCGTGTCGGGATATCAGACCAGGCTCGCACCACTCCGCCCGCAGAAGCACCTCCACAATATCCCTTGCCCTCGTCAATAGTATGAAACTGAGCTGCCTTCCAACTTTCCCCACCGCAAAAGTGGAGTGAAACACAAATACGCATGTTCTATGGAGGCTTAATTTTCTGACGGTATACCTTCAGTTTGACACCAGGCGACCGGCTTCACATTACTGTTGTGCGTGGCTAGCGGGGGGTGACCACGGTGACCCCTCCGGTAACACTTCGCCTTGCTTTCATAGTGCGAACCGAGGTGTGCTCAGTAGAGTCCAATACAGAAAACGACATTGCTTAAATAGGAAGGGCTACCCAGTGATCGAGCATTTGACGAGCTAGAGCCACCTTCTCTGCTGTGGTTGTAGTACATCCTTTTCGACATACACAATTAGGATTGTCCCAGGGGGGCGCAGTGAGGATAGCCACGTGTACTGAAGACCGAGAGAGTCGTGCCACATATTTCAGCTGATCCGCAGCGAGGCAGGTAGCTAGCACTTCTTCACTGCCTTCTAATTTTCTTATGGGTCGCGCTGGTGTGGTTAGTGGGGAGAATTCGATGTTACACAGCGCGGGTACCTCAGTAGGGAACACGCTCACGAGCGGGAGACCCACACTTTCTCGCAGAGAGAAGTGGTGCGAGGATGATCTTAACTACGAAAATGGTGTCCTCCAAGTACGGATTAGAATTCAAACTTCAGGCTGCCTTCCCAGCGTTCAATCTCGGCCCCGCATTTGACTTGTGTAAGCGCGCTGGATCGACGGGTTCGTGTTCCCCATGGTGATCTCCTTTATTACGGACAGGCCTTGCTGTTAGACAATGGCAGAATCAAAAGTCGCCCTCGAATGTGTGTACCGCGGCGTTCTGTGAAGGGAGTGGTGGTATCTGTCTTGCCAGGGCCAGTGACTAGGAGGTCTGTGTTGCCCTTGCCAGTGACTAGGAGGTGAAATTATCCGCGATGTTCGGACGTCGCGGAAGCAGAATGAAACCACTGCATTTGGATTGACAACCGAAAGACGCACCTGCGGAACCACTTTTTAAGCGTGGCATTACGTCTTCTCAAACCCACTGGACATGAAAGAGCAACAGAGGCTCTGCATTTTTCTTTGCTTGGGAACAGCAAGCGAGGAGAAGTAGTAATGTCCCACATCGTCTACAGAATAATCCTGTGTCGGAGCGTGTTACGCTCCCAGAGGACACCCCAGCGGGCATCTTGTGGGGTTCCTGCCTCACAATTTGGTGATTTAGTTGAGCAGAAAGCCAGAAGAAGGCTCGGGGCACTTCCGACAAAGTTGATCAGGACGTCGTTTACCGTTTCCGTCGTACGAGGAAGCCGCTCCACCGTATATATGGGTGTCTCCCTACACGATGTACAGCTTCTGCCATACGGGGAAGCCGATCCACCGTATACTAAGTGTCGTGGTCAAATGTGTTCGAGAGCGCAGTCTGCAGTCTTTCAGCCTACTATGAAGTCTACCGGCTTCTATGTTGACTTCTCCGCTGAGCCCGCGAAACAACTCACGGATCCACCTGTTTCGCGCCAATTACATTGCTATTCTCTCCCATCAACTCACCTGTGTCTTGAATATTGGTTCCACCTTTTCACTGCTGTCTTTGATTTTTCTTGACGATGTTTTTCACAACGATACTCGCCACACCCCTTTCCTCTTCCGCGAACTGGGTAAGTCGGTGAAGATGGTAGGTCGCTTCTAATTTCTATGTGCTGTGTCTAGTAGTATAAAACACCTGAAATCACACGACGTGCTCCCCACAGTTACCGTCGTGTCAATTGCACACAGGTAACGCGCTCGCTAATAATGGGTGGGCACTCTCGCGTTGCTGTTCCTGTTTGTGTAGTCTCTGATCAGCTACCCAGCTCACCTCCATCCGTAATCCTTATACGTCAGTGTACATTAGTGCAGTCGACTGAACCAGCACGTGGGTGTCTAGAATATAGATGGCAGATGGCATTACCGCTTACGTGAGGGGCTAGAGGGTCGTACGTACGTATGTACATTTGTGTAGACACACAGGAGTGGAAAAGTTTCGGCGCTGCAGGCGCAGGGAACTGCTCGCGTAGGGGTTACCGTGACTTTACATTGTGGCAGGAGATTAATTCCAGGTGACCTCCCGGAGTGAAAGCTCCTGTCTGCACTACCAGGTTTTAGCGGCTCAGACGAGCTGACATGTGTAGAAGGCAACTTATTTACAGGTTCGTATAAATTACGTATACAATGACCTTGTGTGGACGCAGAGAGTTGCTCTAGGCACGTTCTTAGTACAGATTCAGGTTGGTAGTTTCTCTGTATACACCATTCAGCAGTTTCCTGACGCAGCGCAATTTTCTCGTGAATACTGCTTGCTGCGCATCAAAGTTTGGTATTGACGGAGTCATAACCGTAACGGTTGCTTTACCCTCGAACAACTACGCTTTTGGGCGACTAGTGCACGACTCCGATAGAGACGGGACAAAAACAAATTGAGCTTGACGCATTCTCATGTGGAGAAGCATGGTGGTTTCTAGGTTCTCCCACACTTAGGCTCTGTCTCGATTCCTCTTTGTGAGCCGTTACCACCGGGCGCTTAGACGCAGGACAAGCCATCGACATCAGTCCTCGTGGTAACGCTTCCGTCGCATTCGGAGAATTCATGGCATGTGCCCGCTTGACAACACACGAAAACATACATTTTAAGTGACTCAGTTAGCGGCCTGAAGACAAGCGCTTTAGGACATGTAAGGAACTTCCCACGTGTACTCGCTGCTTTGTCCCATTTGTATGTTGAACACCTTCCGGCCAATCTTGCTATGCAGCGACGCTCCTTGAATGCTGTGCTATTCAGGGCTGCTCACATCTTTGTCTGTATATAATATTGCTGAAATCACAGACGTGCTACAGCATGGATCTTCTTAGGGGCTCAGTAGCGTTTAGTGTAAAGAACTCGAGGCCAGTGACAGTTACGTCGGCGCCCAACCCTGGTGCGTGCTGGGTAGTTGTCTGGTTGTTTCTTTTTCCGCCTGCAAACACTCTTCATGCTCGATTTCGAAAACATTATCTGTACCTATATATATATATATCGGCGGATTGGTTTGCACATCGCATATAAGTGTAGATAGAGACGTGTACACCCATAGATGGAACGTATGTAGTCATAGGCAGTCGTATATAGTGCCGTACCTGTACAGCAAGGTTGACGTTGAGCTTTCGCGGGATACATCTGTTTGTGTGTGTCCGAACTTGCGTGGAGAGCACGGTTTGTTTATTAGAAGGGTGGTTCTTCATTGACTCTGGAAAATTCGTGGAAAACTTGTACGCAAGTCCGTCACGTGGCAGAATCAATTGTAGCAATGCATTTCTCCCTATATCTCCGTAAGTGCCATCTAATCTTCTTTTGTATGACAAGCGCTGGCCAACTAATGGTGTTTATTAGAAGGATGGTTCTTCATTTACTCTGGAAAGTTCGTGGAAAACTTGTACGTAACTCCGTCACGTGGCAGAATCAATTGCAGCAATGCATTTCTCCCTATATCTCCGTAAATGCCATTTAATCTTCTTTTGTATGACAAGCGCTGGCCAACGAATGGTCTCAAAGCCAATATTCACACCACATGCAGGGAGGCAGTTCTCACAAAAGGCATTGTTTACCGCACTTGCGGAAAGTAGCCGCTCACTGACGGAAGGCAGCCGACAAGTGCCCAGTGGAACTCCAGGGGGTTTCAGTCATTACATCACGATTGTTTATGTATTTTCTAACTTTCAGTCAATACATCACGATTGTTGATGTACTTTCTAGCTTACTAAGCGTTAACATGTGGGGCGTGCTGGACGTGCTTGAAGAGATCCTCTTTTGTCTCTAAAGTAAACTGGCTGTAAGGTATTGAGTACGGTGTACACCGCTGACCGCGCGCCGCGTGGTTGGCTCGCTGGTGTGCCACGGCAGTTCAAACGGTCAAGTTGGCGAAGTCTACTCGTTTTATGCTTGTGAAATATCCTTGTCCTCTACCTTCTCAATGATTGAAACACAGTTGTCTCTTACGGGAGAAGTCGCTTCCCCGTTTTGCGTACACGCGTGAGTCACGGCTGCGGATGACTGACTGATAAACCGCCATTTTATTTCGTACCTGCGCCTTACCGGTCGTGCTGGAAATGTCTTTTTCCTTGAGGAACCGTAGCTCCCCGTCCAAGTTTACTACTTCCTCCTTTGCTCTCTCACAGAGCCATTTTTTACTGGTTCTCCTCCACGATGAGCCCCGCTAGTTGATATACCCTTCTCTAGTACCCCCGTAGAGCTGAGGAGATTCTCTTGTGCTACCCCAGCGAATCCCGTTCCCCTTCGCCTCACGCACTCTTGTAGCCAGTCAGGTTACGCTGCTCAAGGGTACAAAAGGTTTTCCTACTGTGCTCGAAAGACAGATCACTCAGCCCTGTTTTGCTTACTGCCTCAGTACACTACTTTGATTGTTTCCGTAACCATGCTATGTATATTTATCCATACGTCGCGAATGACCGTTGGCTGTTGTGCAGGACGCGTAGCGTTGATGTTCGATTTGAGTGCTGTATACAGTCAAGTGTCAAAAAGTCATCTGTTCCTCGTTTCTAAATTGATACGGTCGAGCTCCTCCAGCGCAAAACTTGCTGTGAATATGTACACGTATTCTATTGATGTACCCGTATACGTGTGTGTACGACGGCCACCGGATACACCTCACTGAGCAGCAAGCGTTGACACGATTATACGGATTTCCTACCGTCCCGCAATGAATTTCCCACTTAACAGTATCTCCGTCAGGAGCCGCAGAGGCGACAACTAGTAGTGCCTACACTAGCGTCGTCCTCACCGTTCCCTCATGTTGCTTTTTGGACGTGTGCGTAACTGCCCTTGTGAACACACGGAAGGACCGGCAGAGACGCTACATTTACTCCTGTGAGCACAAACTTGTGTTCGTGTGTGAGGGTACGCGACGGGTGTTTGCTACTCTTTTGCACTCTGTCTCAATGCTGAGTGGTCCCGATTCAGATTGGGACGTGTAGGGAGCTCTAGAGACACGTCTCTTCGATGAGCACGCATTCTGACGCAGGCGATTCGTCTGCTCTTGTTGCATTTGTCCACCAAGGTCGTTTCCTGAAGGCACACACGCTATTTTTCCCTCAGTGCGCAAGCCTTCCAAGCGGCGAACTACAGCCTATTCATTGTGGCTCAATGCAGTCACACTCGCGAATCGGTCTCCAGGTCTTCTGGTGCAGCGCCTGCCATAAGCGCTTTGGTTCCTGTGTTTCATCTCGAACCATACGAGAGCTGTACCTGTACGTATACACCTGTGCATGCGCGTAGATTCTGAGTATTTAAGAAGCTGGTACGCGGTGGCTGGCTGCTGCCACTGCTGTGTGAAAGCACATCAACCGCCTTTGTTCATCCGAAAGTATGTATTTCTTGCGGGTGTGTGTAGCCAAATCAAAAACACGACGCAGAAGGAACCGTATTTGTTGCTGGGGACCTATTCGAGGTCATAATGTCCATATCCAACGCACGCGGTAGTGTAATGTGATTAAGAGAATCGTCCTCATCTGATAAGCCGCTTGCGTCCCTGTAGGCATTGCCACGGAGAGCTTACTGACAGGCTGAGGGATTGGCAACAACGGGACATGTGCGTGTGTGTACAAACGTGTGCTTCTGTGTGAACAGTTGCCTCCAGCGCTGGTGATCCTGCTTTTGCTCACGAGCAGTCAATCCTTGATAGAGGTCTGCGCGTCCCCGCGCCGTTGTGTAGCTATGCATGCATATGCGGTTGTCCCACTTAGCTTTATTGCATCAGGCAACAGAAACGGCAGTGACCTTGTCTACTAGCGTTAACACACGAGCATGTGTACACGTCTGCGTCCGTGTGTTTAGTGTATAGAGATCCTTGTACTCAAGTGGAACACGTCCGTTCACTTGCGTGCGCGTGTGACCGGACGGTGGCCTGTGTGCGAAAAAAGCGTTTCTGTAAAAGCTTTCTTCAAGCCTGCGTACAGGTCGTGCACTGGCATGGCGGGGAAGTTCGGCACGCTTCCATCAGTCGGTTCGTATACTCGTATGTAACCGGTGAGACTATTCCTGCGTGTGGATACGTATAGGAATGCGTACGCGTGTATTTCCTTGTATTCAATGCCTAACCGAGACGTCGTTTGCGGCCAGCTTTTAGAGGACGAAAGATTAAAGTCTGTGTGCTCAGGTGAAAAGCAGCGTCGGAGCGGTCACTGCGGAAATGTGTTACTGTTTTTCAGCGCCACTTTCCTTCCATGAGGGTGTATGGACTCCGACGCGGATCTGCTTCGTATATAGTCGGAAACGTCAATAATTTCTAATGTGTGAACCGAAACTTGTCCTTTCTCGTCTGTCGCACCAGTTGCACAGTTATTCGTTGGAACACAGAGGCGGTCCGTTGGCCGAAACGGTGAAGTAAACGTAATGTCAGGTTCGCGTCTTCTAAGGTAGTGTAGTTCCTCTTCTGTCAACGAGGAAGATGCCTGCTATCAGCAGGGGAGGCAGCAGAAGAAGCGTTTTGGTGTATCACGAGAAACAGTCGCTGCTGATGCAGCACTGTGCAGTTCACACGCTGAATAATGTGCTGCAGGCCCCGCTCTATAGAGCCAAACATTTTGAAAACCTTGCTCAATCTCTGCAACTCGGGCACTTCCCTGTTGATTTGAGCGAAGGACACAAGTCAGCTGGTTCTCCTTTCCCCGTTGCAGCTGAACAGGAAAGGCATCAGAGCAGGGAGTGCATACAAGGCCATGGCAAGCCACATACTGAAGCGCTGACCAGGAAAGATGCAGCGACTTTGTTAGACGTTAAAAGGAGCACAACACGTAAAGCAGACCAAGAACCCGGAGAGAATGGAGGCGAAGAGGGGACAAGAGCGGAGGAAAAAGGCAAGCCCCAGATGCATTATCCTCGCTGCAGGGGGGACGACAAGGGACTGAATGAGGTGTTTCAGCTGATACATCGAAGCCCCTCAATAGAGGAGAAACGGAGAGGAGGGGATTTGCCCCTCTTCCTTGCATGTCGTGTTACACCATCACATCCGCTCCGGGCAGCTAGCAGCTGTCACCCAGTTGTTAAGAAGGTTTTGCTTAAAAGATTTCTGCAGTTCACACCCACGCATGTATACATGTGATTGATCGCATACCTTATACTCAGTACAGTTGTTCGAGCACACCCCACTGCGTCAGTTCCACGCGGTTGTGGTGTCTGCGTGCTGCAAGAAGCGACACGTGTAGCTGCTCCGGCCGGTGAGCCCTCTAGTGATAGTACGAAACCCGCAATTTAGATTTCACGATGCCGGGGTGGAGCGCGGCGCTTCACGCCTTTTGCTTGGGCCTTCCGCTGAAAGTTCTCAAAAGACCTGGCGCGTTTCTACGTGTGCTACGTCTTTTGGAAAAACTGGTTCTTCATCAGGTGCGAGGAGAATCCCGAATCCTGCGGCCAGTATTGGAAATAAGGGTGCTATTGCCGAGACCAGAAACGGCTTTGCGAAATGCCAGTCTAGGGAAAGACTGGCAGAAGATACCACAAGAGGCAGTTGTTTTGCTGCAAACGAGGACGGCCCTCTTGTTGTGGTAAGTGAAATTGACGCTGAAGTAGAGAGAAAGAAGCCTTCGCTGTTGTCTTACGTGGGGTGCGGCGGCAACAAAAGAAGCGCAGCTGCAACTGAGGTCAACCAACCCATTTACTGGGCACGTTACACGAACGCTACGTCTAAACGTGTCGAAGATGTTCATTATTCCAGCCTGACGGTTACTCGCATTCGCGCAGCAACTCAATTGACTGGCGGAACTTTACCTTCAACGGATTTTGCTGCTTTTTCTCGGTGGCGTGTCTCACTGACCTTGTTAGGCCTGTAGAACCCGCACACGTAAAGCGAGTGCGGTGCCACCTGTGAAGGGTCTGGGTAGCATTTCTGCGCCTTTAGTTCCTGCTCAAATAACTGTAGAGGATTCGTCGCCTTCGTTCGCGCGTCATCTCCTTTCTACGAGCAATGTTGGAATTTCCTGGCGAACACGGATCTCTTCGGTCCTGCTGGGCACCGATTACAGCGCACCACTGGGAATTGGAAATTACGATTTGTCACTGCTGCAGCAGCTGCTTTGTTTGCATCGACTTTCACTGAACTTCGCAAATAATCCTGGTATAGTTCAAGCAACTAAGGGCGACGGACGAAAATGCAGAGTTTCTTCCTTTGTGGAATACCGAGAGCAACGGGGCGCACTAGCAGAGAATCTCACAAAAGGACTCCTGTTTTTGAACCGGGAGCAGGAACGTACATCGCGGCAGGGAACGGAAAAGGTACTACATCACCTGAAACATGAGCAGCAGCTAAAGCACCAGTCAGAGCAAAATACAGTGTTCCTCTCAAGCCTCCCCCCCCACCAGCGAAAGAAGAAGCGACACGAACCTTTTAGTGGCTGTGTGACGATCGAGCAGCTCAGCAATCCACGTCTGGTTGCGTTCATTCTAAACGTAAAACTGCCCCGCACGGGTTGGCGCCGTCTGTTTCCAGTGCTGGGAGCAGCGCGTCATTTTTACACTATCAGAAAAATCAGCTTAGGAGCGACAGCATGTAGGAGACTGATTCCCGGGGAAGAAACAGAACACTTCGTATCAGCGGCGCTTCCAGACCTAGGGGATGCCCTCAAAAGTCCTGATTTACCATACAAAGAAGAACGCACAAGTCACGGTGAGTTGCCGGCGCATACTGAGAAGCGCGAAGACGGCATCGCTTCAGATGCATTAGATCAATTAATTCACGCAGATATCGAGAAGAAGGAGACCCTTGCAAGAGAGCCGATCCGAGTCAGTCAGGTAGGTCGCAAAGTGGCCGGTGCTGGTCACGCGAAAGAAGAGAACCGTCTGAGCGTGCATTCGCTTGCAGCCAGCACACAACAGAATACCTGCGGTGCCTCTTGGGGCAAGTGTGGCGTCGATTTCGTGTGGCTGGACCTCGATTCAAATTTAAGCACCCCACGTGTTTTCGAAAGTGAAACTGCTCTTCTCGTTCACTTGAACAGAATGTTGAAAGAAGCTTTTCTCGAAAGGGGTGGGTCAAGAAGAAAACAGGGGGGAAAGAAAAACCAGTCGGGGCAGGAATTGTCTAAGCAGGATATAGCCAAGGTAGTGCGGCATAGTGTAGCTCCCATTGACATTTGCGAGGGACTTAATTGCGAAGAAAGCTCTTCTTATGTTCAGGAAGTCGACTTCGGGTCAGGTGCGCAACCTGGACTGAAGAACGCTGCCGCACGCAGACAGTGCACTATTGAAACTAGTGTATGTGGAGAAACGGGCGCTCACTGGGAGGTGCGCCAGACATTACGTGATAGTAACGCAGAAAATACAGGACGTGTGGATTCTCAGGAGGGCTATGACGGGGCATGCGGCGGACACGATGGTGAGTTCACAGGGCGCACGCAATATCTCAGTGATGTTGGCACACAATCCACTTCTGATCTGGAGAGAAGGTACCCCTTGTCTAGCGATAGGGGAGGGAGCAGCGCCGTGGAACCCGAGCGTGCACAAGAAGGGCGGGAATCAAAGATGGTGGCAAGGATTTCCGCTAGATGCGAGGAAGAAGTGGCAGATAATGTCTGCAATGCTACATACACAGAACGAGGCAACAATTATGAGGAAGCAGTTCCGTACGAGTCGTCCTCCGATCCCGTGTCCGGGAGTGAAGAGGAGGAAGACCAGAGAGGATACAAGGACCTCATTCTTATTGAAGTTTTAGAGGACGAGGAGCGCAGCAGGTGAGGGGGGACGATTCTGGTGAGCCCGGCATGCGATGGGTTTTAAAAACTTGAGGCGAAGTTCGAGGCACGGCAATCAAACGATCTGGAAGACAGCATATAAAGTCGGTGAAAAGTGGGCTGCACCTAACTTGTGCAGCATTGCGCGTTTACCGCACGGGGTGGTGATGGTGCTGACAATAACGTTCTCCCATTGATACGGTTTCATTGTGCGCGTCGAACCGATACGTGTGTACACAAGTGAAATCCGCTCTGCATCGTTAATAACCGGAACCGAGAGTGCGCAAGTGGCCCGCGGCACCATCTGTGTGTGACTGAGGTTGTGTCGCACTCCGTGGTGAAAAGGCACGCAGTTGTGTGTATTCATTCGGCTTGTACATGCAGGCCATTGCACAGGTGTGAACACTACGTACGTGGCAATGCCTGCATGTTCCTATGACGCCAGAGAAGCAGAAATCGAGAAGGCGTTCTGTGTGCCTGGTATGCCAGTGAACGTGCGCGCCTCACATGGCACAGATGACGAACGCAGAGGTGTATCATTTGTAAATAGATGACGTCGCGCGGGTGTCCAGAGTAGGACATCTCGTGGGCGCACTGGGATGACCATGAATGTACGAAGCTCCATGTTGTGGGAATGTAATTATACTAGTCCTAAGTACGTATTCTCCAATACGAGGTGGGAATCTGTGGTATGTTCCCATTGACGCAAACAGACGCGAAGCGAAAAAGGCGTGTCTTTTCTACATGCAACTGTGTGTGTGCCTTATCACAAACACGGACATCTGTGACCCTAGACTTCGCGCGCGGTTCCAGCGAAGCACACGCGTGTATGTGGTGAATTCTGCAAGTTTACCCGCCTGGTATGCTGGTTACACACCGCCGTAGTGCACTAACCTTAACAGCCGCGTCTGTATGTATGCTTTATTTCAACAACCATACCACAGGCCAGTCTGCTGTGGGGACAGCAGGCTGCGTTCCTCCCGGGGTAACTGCTGTGCCTCTCGGTACTTCTGTACATTCATAGGAAAACCTGCATCCCCAGGAAAGGCTTTACAGCGCAACAAAGAGGCAAGACCAGGCCATATCAGAATCACAGTCCAACGTTCACCCACAATTTACAGATCCAGCATATATATCCAACGACTTCAAGTAGATCAGTACGTGTATTTCTTCGAGCGTTAAAAAGTGGGGCACGTAACATGGCATGAACGTGGTCAGAGGCCCCACAAGCAATACCAGATTCGCGGATCGCTGATGCTCTCGATCACACACGTCCCCATGCATTCTGTTTGCGCCGCAGTGTTAGCGTGTCCTCTCTTTGCAGAAATCGAGGTCATCGTACGCCTCGTCAGAGACGTAGTTTCCCTTCCACAACAACATATTTGGTGACTTGAGGGTATCCTGTCGCCAACGCTTTGCTACACATTCACATCCGAACAAAAGCGACGGCGCCTGAGCTTTTATCAAGAAAGGTCACACGGCTTTTTGTCACACGTGACCGTCCATGAGTGATGTCGTACGCTGACGAAATTGTTTAAACGGAGTGGCTTCGTGTGGACTTCACGCCTGCATTTTGCGAGAAAGAGTTGCGCGAAGCCAGTCATAGCTGACGAGAAACGCGGCCGTGCGTTGAAAACTTGTCTTCGTTGCTTGAAACCAGCTGCTCTATCAGGACGTGCTGCGAGTGAGTCATCGCTGTGATACAGCACACCACGTTTAGCAGGTCAGGAGATGAGCATTGCATTTTCTCTATACCCGGCATACGCTGTAGACACACAGGCAAACGGTATCCGTCTTTGAACTCCGCACAGCAAATGCAACAAGATGTGTTCGTGTGTGCTCTCCAGAATATCGTGAAGCCGTACCTCGTTCGGCAGTGCACAAACCGACAGTTTCAGGTGACATGAGAACGAAACGCGTGCCGCCGCACCAAAAGCTTCTACACAGGGCAGTGCCACAGGGACCACAGCCTATCTCCACGACGGACAGCTTTTTGCCTGTGCGCTCGCTCACAATTTAAGTCGAGTGACAGCAAATCGTTCGAAGGCCCCCGATGGGACCGCGAACGAAAGTGTCGACGACAGGCCGGTGAAAATACAGGAAAGGGATGCTAACAGATCTGGCACAAAGGCCAGTCTCCACTGCTCTCATTACCCAGAAACTCCCACATAATAAGAGTTAGGATGTGCTCGCCAAGCCAGGAAAACCGTCCGTGAGTGCGCTGCGTGGTTACCACCGTCACTGCCAACCAGACAGAAAAAGCACTCATAATTTGACAGTTGGCTGAGCAGAGATTTCGCACGCTGAAAACTTACCCAAGTCGAAGAGAATTCATATACAGATCCATGCATAATGCTAATGTGGCATTGCGGGGGAAACTGGCGAACTGCGAGATGCACGGTATTACAGACGGTCCGCCGTTAAGGCGGACGTCGAAACAAATCTTTCGTAGACGGTTCGCTGCTACAGATGAAATGGAATACAAGCGGAATGGACCACAAACGCAAACATTGGAGGCGAAAACGTGGACATACATACTGGACGCTGCATGCAGCCCTAAAACTCTGGGAGTTACTCCTATGATACACACACAAGTCGATACACAGACCGTGCACGAGGGTCACCGTGACTTTCAGCTGAGAAAACAGACATGCACTGGGGACACGCAGACAGGGAACACCTTTAATAATCGGTGCTTGGCACTCTTTCCTTCACAAATATGTGAAACCTCCCTTGTGTAGGGAAAGATCATGGAGACTGCACCCCCGACGCATCACAGCTGCAGGTGTACGTGCAAAGACCAATATTCTCATATACAGGTATATATGTACAAAGGCACTTATTCTCATACATGTACGTATATATATATATATTCATGTGTGTAGACATAAGGGCGCCTATCCGTACAGTGTGCGTACAATCCCACACAGACATCCACCTCCACACGTAGACACACATTTACCCCTGTACAGCCACGTCCCATCTACGCAGCCGGATAAAGGGGTAGAAAGGCAGCTGAACGGAAGGCCCGGAATGGGTGCAGTTGGACTGAAGCTTCACAGTGATGGATCTTTCCTAGGAGAGCAGCTAATGCTGTGGGCGCTTGCTCCAGTCGGGGAGCACGTACGCAATATCATCAACGTCATGTCTATAAAGTCCCTGTTTGAGTCTCTTTTGATCGAGGAAGTGTCCAATGAACCCAATTGATCTGCCTAGAACGAAGAGACCGTTGATGCATCCGTTCTTGATATAATCTTTCGCCTCGTTTTCCGTGAAGCTGCCGCAGTGAAAGAGCATGTCGCACATGCTCACGCCGATGAGGCCATCAACATTGAGAATCAGAGTGTCCTTCTTCTTCGTCGTGACCTTCTCCACTTCCTCTGCAAAGCTAGTGAGAGGTACCTGCGGGAAATTTTCTTTGCAAAACTTCTTCAGCAGTTGCACACGCATATCAGGGTTGTGCACAGACTTCACGCGGTGACCGATGCCCATAATGAGTTTATTTTTCCGCTTCATATCCGCCACGAACTCGCCGGGTGTCATGCCACTAGAAAAAGCCTCCAGAAACTGTTGCGCTGCCTGATCGCATGCACCTCCAAAGCGGTCACCAATTGTACACAGTCCAGAAATCAGACTGCTGATCAGATCTTTTCCTGCTCTCGCCGTCACGATCACGTTGTGTGCGCCGCAAACAGCGGGTCCGTGGTCAGCAGTGAGGAGCAGCACACGTTCAAGGTATTTGTAGCAGTACCGGGGGAGCGGTCGCTTGAACCACAACAGTGAGATGACTCCTCCCACTCCGAGTTCGTCGCCCAATACTTTAGATATAGGCCACCCTGCGTACACAAGCTCCTCGCCGCGGTCATCTGAAATTGTGGATATAAAACCCTTCGGCTTGCGCACCAGACCCAACTTCTTCGCCCATGCATAGTCCATGGGTATACGCGGTACCTGCTCCTCCTTCTGTGGCACGATCACTCCCTGTTTCACCAGCTGTACGTACACTTGGCGAATCGCCTTCCCAAATTCCTGAAACGATTTAGGCACAAACGCTCCCGCTTCGCGCAACGCGGCGTTTTTCGCTGCTGCATGTTCCGCGTGCGAGCCCGCCCACGCCCCGGCGTGACCGAAAGAAACTTCAGTTGGAAATAAAGATGCACACACACCTACACACCAGGCGACCACGGGCTTCGTAATGCGCCCGTCTTTTAGCGCCTCAGTAACCCCGTACTCCAAGTCTCCCCCAACCTCTCCTAAAAGCACGAGCATCTTGATGTCAGGATTCTGCTCAAAACGCAGCAAGTGGTCCAGCATTGTCGTACCCGGAAACCGGTCCCCACCAATGGCGATCGCTTCGTAGGTTCCATCACTCACAATCGACAAAATGTTGTTCATTTCGTTCAGCATTCCGCCGGACTTGGTTACTACTCCAACACTTCCTGGTCGATATAGACGCGCGTTCATCACGTTCTCCAACGTTCCTCCGGTGTTTCCAATGCGAAAAGCGCCGCTTTTAATCCCTCCAACGGTTGCAGGACCAATCAAGCACACGTTACTTTGTTTCACCTCAGCTGCAAGCTGCCGCGCGAGACGCTCGGGAACACCTTCTGCTATCACCACAATCGTGTGCAGCTGCGGCGCCTGCTGCAGCGCAGCACGCGTCACCCCGACGGCAGATCGCATGGAGGCAAAGTTGATCAGTATTTCCACTTCCCTGTGCTGTTCCACAGCTTCGCTCAATGTCTCGCATACTGGCAGAAATACTTCCTCCGTGCCAAAATAGAACGGGCGACAGTGAGAGACAGA
Organism: Sarcocystis neurona; assembly: GCA_000727475.1. Classification (NCBI taxonomy): domain Eukaryota; phylum Apicomplexa; class Conoidasida; order Eucoccidiorida; family Sarcocystidae; genus Sarcocystis; species Sarcocystis neurona. The sequence continues at coordinate 130,462 of KL647316.1, read as the reverse complement.
GAACTCGTAAATGATAGCTGCCACGGAAGGCACTTTGCGACCGCACGCATGATCAAAATCAAGCATCTCTTGTACTGCCCGTGTCTGTAGTCCCCATACAAAACATCGGGTGTTCTTCGTAAATAAATCACGTGACGCTGAGGCCAGAAGCTGTGACGCCGCGACGCCTAGACCGGGCTCGCCTGTACCACCTCCCGCATCTACGCATCCAGCACCGGACGCATCGGCACTAACAGATACATGCGACGCAGCACTGCCGGCGGAAACATCCTGCGCTGCCACTACAGAGTCGCTCGTCTCCGCGGCAGCAGCAGCAAGTTCACAACGTGCTCCCGGCGGTGAGGGAGACCCGCCGCCGCGCGTAGCGAGAAAGTTTTGAATGTACTTCTCAAACAGTGGGTTTTTTTCTACTTCTTCCATCGTCGTCTCTTGCCAAGTATTTAGCCGACCGCAGTACGGAGCGACTCGCGCGCCCTCTGCCTGGTGCACCGTCGAGAAACTCTTGGAGCTGCACACCTCACCACCGCTCAGCAACATTTTCTCTGCTGAAGCGGAAACCGGCCCCAAGTCCCAGCCATGCACACGTGAGAAATCATCTACGGTCTCTGGCTTGGCACCTTCTCTTCCCGATCCCGAAGCTGTCTGTGGGTTCGGCTCGATGTCGCTGTCTCCTTGTTGTGCACCAGCTTTTTCGCTGTCACCGCTGTCGTCATCGTCATTCAAAGAGAAAGGAATAATGGAGGTGATGTACGTCTCCGGCCCAAAAACTTTCATTTTGATATTCAGCTCCTCTCCAATGTCTCGCATGCGTTTCAACCCCTCCTGGTAATTCGGGCCTCCCCGCCGCACATATATGCGCACTTTGTACTCTCGAAGCGGTTCCCTATAGTCCCGCAACGCACGTATGATGCCTTTGAATGTGTCCGCGACGTTCGTGAAATTCGCGATGCCTCCCCCTACCAGTAAAATTTTCCCTTCTTCTCGATGAGTCCCGGGTGCTGTCATAAGACTCAGAATCGTCTTCGTGTACTCGTATGTTGTCACCTCCGAAGGAGCCCCCGAGTACTCACCGTAATTTGCCAGTTCGTGTCCCATACCAAGATCACATACTGTGTCTGCATATACAACAGACGCGCCTCCCCCAGCAATCAACGTCCAAATGCGTCCTAGAGGATTCAAGACTGTCAGTTTCAGGCTGGCGCCAGTCTTCGAGTCAAGTTCGCTGAGACCGCGCACGCACACATATCCGTGCAGAAAGAAGGCTACAGTCCAACTGAGGAGAAGAGAGTTAGCCTCCGCAAACAGAGTTCAAAGGAGAACGACCGCGTGGAGCAACGGAACGTATGCAGCAACGAGCACAGAGCATCATACAAGTTGACACATTGTGTGTGGTTGGCCTGCCACAATGGTATCCATCACGCCCGGGCCCAAAGTAGGTGTCGCTGTCATGTTTGATTCATCTCAGTGTCAAAAAGCTCTTTCCACATAATACGGTCCTTCACCACGAGTGGAATATACCCGCGGCCGCTGAAGTCCGTAGAAGCCGATCCCGCAGATAGTGGACCCACCAGAATGTCTATCCCTAGACGATATACACTGGCGAGCTTGCTGTCGACAACAGTATCATGTACGTATACACACACACACACACACACACGTAATGTGGAGGTGCGGCGCTGCTCGAACCCCTGTCAAGTAACAACGGAGCGCAGTGTACCTCAGTACGGACTACTTCCACAAGTGCTGTATAACATGCACGCATATATGTGTATATGTACATACACGTGTGTACACGTGGGCGTGCATATTGATGAATCAGGCCCACAGCCTTGCAAAGAAGTACGGAAAGACAATCAAAGCAGGACGCGCCCCGAAGCATCTTTGAGGGACGAGCGTACACGCTTTCACGTACGCGCGCACGTATTGAGACCTGTGTGACGAAAGCAGGCTCAGTACAGCTGTATCCACCGGGGCTCTCAGCGTTCTGCAAACTTGGTGCTCATTGGTCACAGTCCAAGTAGTACCTGAGCAAGGATCGGCTGAAACGTACAAGTAAAACGACTCACGTATGTTTAAATACTGCAGGTAAGCGACGCACGTACTGTATCCGTAGACGTAGATTACAAAATGTGCAAACAGACGTGTGTGATACCGCGTGTACAGTAGGACAGCGGGTCGTTGCTATAATGGGCTTGTGCAGGAATAGTCTTTGCACTTGTTCTTCACTCTGGGCGGAAACTCCGTTACAGACGAAAGCTGTGCCGCACACATATTCCCCAGGTTGCCAACACCAGTGCTCAACTCTTGACTCTCCGATGAGGTTCGCCATGCACAACTGCACGCGCACGCGCTTTCTGTGTGCATTTTCCCTCGTGCCCTAAATTTGACACGGAAAGCAGACAAGCACTTTCTCATACTCTTTACCGAGAACGCATGCCACAGGTCAATACGTCTACCTCCGGCGGTCGCGCTGTAAAATACAACACCCCCGCAGCCTTCGCGAGGTTTGACTCTACTCTCTGCAACATACGTCGATATTATCCGGAATTCACACACGTTTTTGCGTAGTGTTTCCTTCGCAAGGGTTTCACACACTTTTTCGCGTAGCGTTTCCCTCGCAGCTTTCACGGCTTCGGTTGCGCAGTCTATCTGGGCCTCTTCTGATAACCGCTTCCTCTAGAAAGTGACGCGTGGCGTCCACTGTCAGAAGGTCAAGCAAGCTCGCTTGGCGGTCAGGCGCGCACGGTGCACAACAGCGTGTCCTTCACATTTTGGAATACGTGTATGATGCCGACCGTCCGTTCACTTTGAACTTTTCATATATTTCAGCTCCGCATGCGCTTCCCGCCAGCCTCCGCTTACCGGATGTACTGTTCCGCCTCTGTGAATTTCCTGCCGAAGGGACTAGGAAATGTAATCGGTCCCCACAGTTTGTCGCAGAGAAACTCGGCGGTGTGGTCGAGTTTAGCAGCGCAGTCGAGCACTCTGAACGTTCTGTTTTGTGAGTCAAAGGAAAAAGGGTTGATTTCCAGGAAGGCGAAATGCATTCCGGCAAAACGTCTGTACACCTCAACGAGAAACCGCGGGAGCAGCTGTTTTGCTTCCGAGTCTGCCACGTCCTGAAAAAGACCTGCACGTTGGAAGAGGTCCATCAAGTAGCTGTCGCTGTACGTACTATCAGAACAACTGTTGCTGCTTCGTAAATTGGACTGAGATTCTCGAGAACACGAGGACGCGCGACCGTTTATTGCGCCTTCTGCAGCCGCTTCGCGCGAAGCAGCTGTCTGCGGTCCTTTCGCCTCCTCAGCGACTGCAGCTCCGTTTTGCAGGACTGCCCCATGTGGTGCAGCCGGCAGTGTTTGGCAGGGAGCCGGTCGTGCGCCTGCTGCCGCGGGTGCCCAGAGGTTGAGCACCGGAATTAACACTCGCTTTGCATGGGCTTCGACGTTCCCCACGTTTACACCCCCTTTGTGGGAGAAAAGAACCTCGTCTCCGGCGCGCAAAGTGCGCATGGCGACGTAGTATTCATTATTGTCCTCATCATGGGGGAAAAACGGCTCAACAATAAAGTGATTAAGAGGGCCGCGCAACCCCTCGAAGTCAATCTCTTTCCCTAGCTGCTGTCGCAGCTCCGCCTGTATGCCTGCCCAATCCAAATTGAGCTTCACCAAGTTACTTTTCCCTCGACGCTTCAGCAACACATCCGGTTTCAATACCAGTCTGCTGGTTAGCAGCCACGGGTGCGTGCGTGGAAGTCCTTCGATATCTGTGCTGCTGCTGATGCTAACGCATACCCCTCGGAGTAAAACTTCAGCGCTACTATGCGTAGACTCCTGACTGCCACTGCTGCTCCGTTCCTCACCGCTACTGCTGGGACTGTGAGAAGAGACCTTCCCGTTTGGCAACAAACTCCCCTGCTGCTCTAGCGGCGCAGTCACTTTATCCACGCACACACAGCTTGACCCACGAGAGCCGGACGATGTGCGCTGCTGCTCCTGCTGCTCTTGAGCTGCACCCAGTGAGGCCCACAGCAGACGCTTCGCGTCTGCTTCTCTAATGCTGAGTGCCATGCTTCTCGGGTGGGAGATATGAAAACACCTGTTAACACATACGCTCGATTAGCAGTAAACAAGGTTTCAACAGGAATACACACAGGAGGAATAACACGGGAGAGGACAGCAACGAGTTCTGCTCGTCACGGGGGAAACGCAACCGAGAGGGTCAACTTCTGCAAGTTCACGCCCATAACGCGGAAGAACAGGCAAGCTAAAATAGAACGGGTACGTGGAGTCGCAGGCCAGCTGGGGAGATAAGGGCGGAAATAACATCACAGTATTCAGAGAACAGAACGAAGTACACAAGAGTCGGAGAAAAGTTGGACCCCGGCTTCCACGCCTGTCGCCTCTTTTGGTGGTAAAGAGCAGCTGCCGCTTCTGAAACGCTACAGTTCACTAACGCAGAAAAATTGAACACGTGCGTGAGTACCGTCCGAGCAAAAAAGGCCTTGTATGTATCACTCACCAAAACTACAACACTATCGTGGTCCCGCTACGCTCATAAATTCGCATTCGTGGTTACGGTGTCCGGAAGAAAAAAGGCAGGCGTCGAGTCACCTGTTTCACCGGGACATACACATGTTTTGTACGCGACACTCGCCCTCATCCGGACGCTGGGATCAACGAGTTCTTTGCATAAGGCACAGACCTTTGCCAGTTGCACACGTGCGGGCAAGCGCTTATATACACATACATATATATATATATATATATATAGAGAGAGAGAGATAGAGAGAAAAAAGAGGTAGACACATATGGGCAAACATGCACGGATTACACTTGTACGTATTTATAAGCTAGTGTAGACGGTAATCGTGTAGATATACTTAACTGCGGACACAGCACGTAAGTCTTCGCGTACACACTGACACACACGACGTACCGAAATACGTACTCGGTCAGTAAAAAGTCACCTTGACACAATGTGTGTTCGGCGCGCGAAGGAAGAATGTCCGCGGCAGATGGTTAGAAGACGAACTAGAGACCAACTGTGTGCACGAGGGAAGAGCAGCGTCGATGCAAAAAAGCAGCATACGTCAGCGAGGGGAGCTGTCGAAGACGTAGACTAGATTCAAATTTTTCACCATGCACAGATATCTCCTCCAGAGCAGTAAAATTGGATTCCCGGATCCACCTCGCCAGTGGCATGTAATTTAGGCTTACCCTCGGTGCAGCAGGTATACCCGTATAGCTATTACGTACGTCTATATGCTTACATAGAAAAATATACAGATGTGGATGCTCGTCTATGTTTGGTGGGTTGGTCTCTGCCTACCTGCGTCTAGGAACTATTTCTAGCGGGGGAAGATCTCCGTGCAGACCACGTTCTCGTCCGCCGGCGTCCTACGAAACAAACCAATTCTACGCTGCACTTCTTCCTTGCAGCAGTCACTTGGAGACTAAAGAGCAGCGAAGACCCAAAAAAGAGACGCACGGGGGGAATAGAGAACAAACAAAAGTTGCGTGAAGCCCTGTGGCAGTCCTCTTATAACGTACACACTAAGAAAGTTTCTGACAGCACGTCGCTCGCTTTTGAATCAACAAAAAACCGGATGTCCCCCAGCCGCTCTGGACGGCGTCGCCGCTCCAAAAGTCCCCAAGGTCCGCATACCACAGGTTCCACTAAGTGATATGGATAGACCAGTATTTTTTGCCGGCGGAAAGGTCCAAGCTTCAAAAAAGAGAACATTTGTTGCACGCGACGCTCGCAGCAGCACATCATCCGGCCTCATTTGAAGCCGGTCACGCAAGCAACGCGGCCTGCAAGCCAACATATACACGTCTATGTATACGCACCGCCCTTACCGGAAGGGAAGGCGACGAATGATTCCCACACCTCGATAAAATTGAACAGCATCGTTACTAAAGGGGCTTCGTACGAGCCGAAAGTGCTTCTGCCAGTCGGACAGGAGCCACGATGCCCCGTCGTCCGCCTTGAGTGCAGCCCCCGCATTGTAGCGTCCCGAAATGTATGCATGCATTTAGTTGCATGCACGTGTGCACCTGCAGAGCTTAAAAAGGCGCCTGTATGTACGTGTAGGTTAGAACCTACCAACGAAAACGAAACAAAGCGTCTGCAGTTCCTGCGCAACGTCGGCAGAGGGCAATGGGGAAACAGTAGAGAGGCGCAGCCACACACTTCACCGAGGTGAGTATACCGCAGTAGCTGTCAGGTTTTAAGTGTGCACGTGATTGCAGGTCTACGCTGGGGCAAACTTCAACAGATGGTCCCTGCTCGTCGCCCTCAACGTGAACCCGGCACACGGGGAGACTTTTCGTCGGACTGGTCCCTAATATTTCACCTTTCCACTCCATGGACAGTACATAACATGATGGATAATCCGATATCGCAACCGTACACGCATATTGTCAGGTACGCGTTTGTGTACGAATGTACACGTGAGTGTCACAGCATCAGCTGCAGTTGGTGACACACTTCAACTCAGATAAATTCTAAAGGACCCTGGTGCCGCGTGGACGTTGTGACAAGTCATACAGTGTACTTGACTGATTAGCTTTCCACCTGTACTTCTGATTGAAGCAGAAGTGTAACTGGAGCGCAGAACTCAGCCTCAACCGCTTCTGTGTCACTACAGCGTTCATTGTAATTTCGTAGGCGCACCTCCCTGTACGACAGAAGGACGAAGTGCCACGGCATGAGAAGTAAGCCTGCCAACTCCATTCTCCCCGCATTTTTGTCACCTATCGATTCGGCACAATGTCATTCTCTTCAGAGCTCAGTAACGTTAGCAACATGCGGGTTTGGGATATCCAGTGCTTCACACTCAATCCATCTGTTCATTTGCGTGCAGTTCGTCCCCATGTCAGCACGTACACCACTGTGCGCGTCAGTGATGTGGAAAAGCGCATGCTGCTTGGACAGTCTAAGAGCAGCTGGTCTCTCTACTAACGTAATGTCTCCCTGTTTCGCATGTGACTCTGTATTCGTACACGCAGACGTGACTTGTGACTAGCAGTGCAATTTCCTAAGCGAATAGATGGTAGTGAATGCTTTGACCAAGACCTACCGCGCTTAGGTATGGAAATAGCTTCAGTGCCACACAACCAGGTGTGTCCTGAGTAAATTTTTTGCTTGTGTCTGACACCCACAAATACAGTACTTCCACTTGCATCCAGAGCTGACATAAGTATGCGCACTTCCGCCAGTATAATTAAGTTCCACAACGTAGTGCCGTACGATAGCGTTTTTCAACAGGCACGCTGGCCTGCCGCATTGTATACGCGGAGCATAGGAAGACCTCAACTCCTCACAGAGCTTCACCGCAGTATATTATCTTGAGTCTCCAAGAGTGTCCATTGATAAGAACACCTCGCTCTACGTCGCCACGCACGTAGGTGGCGACAGGCGCACCACCTACGTGCGGACGAGTCACTCTGGAACAGAAATGTTGTAACAAACACTTCCTCTGTCTTCAAACCTTCATAGGCATCGTACGCCTCGCCACATCTAATGTTGCAACGCTGACGTTGTGCTACACGCAAGTTTGGCTGCACCTGTAGGTTCTGCCAGTGGCCTTCTGTGTTCAAGCGAGCACACCCTTACATTCCACGGATCCACGTGTATGCAAAAGTACTTTGATCTGCACACGACGTCCAAAGAAGTGGTGCACCCGTAGTTGTGCTTCGGCACTCGACAACGGCGACGGCGGCGTCAGTGGTGCTTCGCTCGCCTGGCGGAACACACGCTGTACAAGTCAGCCCTGCTACTAGATGTGGCACTACGTTTGCCACATAACGGACACAACGAGCGTCTCAGGAAGTCGCTGGCCCCCGGTGCTTATGAGATTTTCTGTGCTCTGGGAATGAGGGTCACCGCACCCCTACTGTGTGTCCGTGGTGAACGGGTACCCTTTCAATAGGGCGCAAGCTATACAGAAAGATAGAACGTTGTGTTCTACTGAAGAGAGTACACGCTTCTATGAGTCCACTGCATCAGCAGAAGTTTCGCGCGCTACAGATATGAAATGCTAATGTCTTATCAGTGTACTCGCGATGATAGCTTTTCCTGTGTGCACGTGATGCTCGCGCCCCGTCGCGGGTGTCAGCTAGCGTATTGTGTAGTGCAGTGCATTATGCCCCACACAAACACGGATGGTACCTTATTTGGTGGCCAGTTTGCTCAGTTACTACTCTGAGTTGTATCAGGATTCTGTAATCGAGTTCACGAGGCTCGATAGTTTGCTTAGAGGTCCGAAAATTGCGCCTCTATTTGTGTGTAAATGTTCTGATGATACGACCGTACCGAGTTTCTGCGTAGGGCTCCGCGGTTTGCTCCAGTACTGCGTAACTAGCTCTTCCTCCGGAAGTAGGCCTTCTGCAAGACCCAGCGCAGTGATAGAAGGAGAAGCAACGTATGACTGAAATTCCTGATAGCTGTCAAACAGAGATTCTTTTTCTTCTCCAGTACCACTGGATGGCAATGACGCAGATACTGCAGCAGCGGGGGAAGGAAGCAGAACGGGCGAAGATGGAGCAGAAGATGATGTGGAAAAGGAGGGTGAGGAGGAACCGGGCATTGTGAAAGTAGCTCCTGTGCTTGTTTGCGAAATAAACCTGTCTTCCTGCACTCCACTGCCTACAAGGAGTGGCTCAGAAGAAAGTTGCATATAGTTCTGAAAGGATGATATCTCCGAGGGATGGAGAAGTCCTGCTGCGGGTACCCCGGCACCTACAGTAACAAGCGGAGGAGAAAATTGAAAAACAGTGAAGCCTTCTGGCTTGCAGGCTAAGAATGACGACGAAAACGCATTCAGGCCAGAAACTGGGGGAGTCGCGCACTACATTTTTGTGCAGCTGACTCTGCAAGTATGTGTTTGCTATTCGTCGTAAAGAGCATTACGCAGAACTGTAAGCACTCTTGCACAAACGTCAAAACGCACAAAAGCTCGCACATCTTCGGATCGTGATACATGCTTGCGCACAGGTAGATAAGGGCGTTCATTCTCCTTTGAGTCGTTCGTGAAGTTAGCGTCCGACAAGAGGCACACTATACCCGAACGACGTGAAGGGTTGTCTTCTGTTTCCTGCGTAAGATTCTGTTCTGCCCACCCGCCTCATCGTGCCCAGCAAGATGCTGCGGATAAACGAGATCCTCAAATGCGAGTGGTTTGATAGTTGAGGTCAAAGAGGGTGGTGGGCTTTCAGTGGGGCTGGCGCCTGCGCCTGACGCGCATACACAAAGGCACAAGCGAGGCCCTGCCACTGATTTGTGTTGTGTACGTTCGCTCTTATTTGGAGCGACACCGTGGAGGATGCTCTACTTCTATAAGTTATCCGCCAGCTGTCATAGACAGGCATAGTTTACACGCACAACGCGTCAGATGACATGTAGCCGGAGCACGCTCTGCGTGCCGTAGTACAGAAGAGGAAATACCGAAGACGTTAGTTCACGCGGGGGGGAAAGTAGTATGCGCACTTACACTGGCCGTCACGTTTGTATCCCTCCTTAGGTGCCACCTGTTTACCGTACGCTTGCTCAGAAGTTCACGGTATGAAACAGAGTATCCTGGTATGAGACAGAGTATCCTAGGTAACAGCGGAATGCTGCGTCACACCTAGTTACAAGTACAGTCGAGCAGGAGGACGCGGTTTGCGGGCATGTTTGCGCACTACATACGTACCTTCGTGCCTTCACGTGCCTTCACTTACCCAGCGCTTGTCTGGTTTTCGCAGTATATACACACACGCACGGTCACGCCTGCGCGTGCACATATATCAACACGAGTTCACACGGCCGGAGAGCGAGAGTAAGCGCACAGCAAAGTAGCTCAGCAAAGTCGTGTGCTGCCTCCACGAGGCCCGCCACGTACACTTACGAAGACAGTTATGAACACATCACGCTCACCAGAGTATCTGCGCGGCGAAGTATGTGACCCGTGTGACCTTCACGTATGCTCCCATACCTCCTATGGTAGGCACCCGTGCTCGAACACGGTCATGCTGACGCACGTAAGTAAATCATTTTCAACGGTAGTACGTGCCGTTAAAGTGGTAGACGTCTGCGTTTCCTCAAGCGGGAAATGTGCTTTCTGTATTTCAATTTTGAAATCCAGCACAGAACCCTAGTGTCTGAGTTGAAGCAGACGACAAATTCTTCTAAGAGTGACCTCGTAAAACCATTTTCCCTACCTATTTTGGAGAACAAGTATTAGATTTTTCCTTAGGCACATGGTACGAACCAGGGGCTTCCAACAATATAGGAAGCACTTCCAGCAAAGTGCAGATCGCAAGTAGGCGTGTTCATACGTCGTGGCGAACGACATGCTGTCAGTGCTGACTTCTGTTACTGTAGTGAACAAACATTGTCCGGGGCCTCGTGTTTGTGCGTACTAGTTCGTCTGTAGCCTGCATTCTTAACACGTACGAAGCGTCTCTCTCTCTCTGTACCCTATCAGCTGGTCTAGTGAGAGACATCCTCTCCCTGGTAAATCTTTGCGTTTGAGAAATGAACCCACTATTCGTCGAAAGAGCAACTTCTTTGTGGAGAGTTGTGCGAGGGGTAGAACCCAAGTACAAATCCTGGTTCCACCTCGCATGCTGGTGGTTGATGTTTCGCAGAAACTCGGGGACTTCCGTGCCGTTCTCGGTTGTGGCCATGTCGAATTGTGTAACAGCCCGCGCAGCATCCTGGATCGAAGTTCGAGATGGATTTTTCGCACTTGTATGTTCCGCGTCTTTATCCGTTTTATCTTCGCCCCCTGCGCTAGTAGCCACGGGCTTTTTCGTCAAGCGGTTGAGCGAATTTCGCACGAGTTGGTGCTCTCTTTGCTTGTCGACACCCTGCTGTCGCTGGACACTAGTGTTTGCTTCGTACGCCCTGCACAGCCAAACACACTAACAACGCTTGTCGACACGTACGAGCAATTGTATGGATGCGTAGCACGCTGCTCTCCTGTACTTAGATGACGCACTTATATGTCATTTTGCGTGACCGTACTACGGGGATCAGCTGGTTATCACCGGGAAGTGTAGAAGGCTGCACGTGCAGCTGTCTCCCTGTTCCCGCACGTACTAATATATACCTGTGGATGTAGACTCGCCTGGTGGCTGAATTAAATGGCCTGTGTGCGTGGAATATGTTCGGTCGCCTCTTGTTTATGAAAAAATGGTGAAGTGTATATACCATAGTGAAGATCTTGCTCAAATATGGTATTGGGAAGCGGGCAACGTGTCACGCACGCATGTGCATCCTGCCACACGTGCGGGTGCAAATACGTGCACCACTTTGTTCAAAAGTAGATGAGTAAACGCCCGTCATAATTACCGGTACGTGTAGTAACACAAACTCATGAGGTTCTGCCAAGCTTAGCGCTCGTCACTTTTGGGACGAAAAGAAGCGATTTGTCTTAGGACCACTTCCACTCCGTGTCGCTAGCCGTGCTGACTACAGAAAGTAGCAATTTGTCCTCCCTCATACACACAAGTGGCGTGACGGAAAAGTGTGTGTCTCTCTCCAACCACCAAACTTGCTAAATCAAGGCCACTTACACCCCACTAGGATGTTGTGCTATTTTGTCTATTCTCTGTACGTCGACAGAAGATTGCAGAATAGGAAGAGGGGTGAAGCGTCATGTGCAGAAGTAGTACGTTCAGAGCCAAGCCGCCGTTCACGAAAGAAGCAGGGTTTCGTAAACCGCTCACTCGAATTACGTTATACGCGCAAGCATCACTGACTGCCATCTAAGCGGCCCTTCCTACGTCCTCCGTGCTCACCTCCGAGCTCCTCGGGAAAAGAAGCCCTGCTGTAGGCTATTCGTGTAGCCTGCCTGAACATCTTGCTCTTATACACGTCGCTGAAAGTTGTCGAATTCAGTGGCTCTGACTCTACGTGTATATGGTTTGCCCACCTTAAATCCAAATCTTGGGGAATAAGCACCCTGTTTATCTTGTAGGACGCGCCATTGGAGTTCTCGATTCTCGGCGGGTCACTCACAATATTGGCGATGTCGTTGAGCAAGTACAATTCTACTACTCTCCCCTCCCTATTCCGTTGTTGCCCTGGCTGCTTTTTGTGTTGAATTTTGATTGAGCTACCTTCCCAGGTCGTAATCATTTTAGAAGCTCCCCAGGGAATTTCCTCGACACTGACAATCTCCTGCAAAGGCAAGAGCCACGTAACAACAGATATCTGTTGTTGAGACAGCACGCATTGTCAGTGGCGGCTGGCCATTTTTGTGCTCCCACGAAGCTTAGCTTTTGGCCCGAAGGAATTCAGGTAAATTTTTCCAAATGAAGCACTGCTATACCGCGTACAACAGTGTAGGTACGCTGTGACTTTGGCGGGTGCACAGCGGCAGAAAGGCATTTACGAGCGAACGCAACCATTTGCACAGAAATAAGAGGCCACCCACTTTTTCCGTGTCCGTACATTACGAAAAAACAACAGCATTTCCTGAAACATCCGGTCACAAAGACGCGCAACACAAGCCTTCCCTCTGGATGTCACTTCCGTAGGCCGTGCGTACCTCACCTGTGGAGCGATATGATACCGAAGAATTCTAGGTACGTGTCTTACCTGAGGAACGATATGGTACTGAAGAATTCTCCATTTAACTTCCCATGGCAGCTTGTGGATGTCGACAGGAAGCAGCGCATGAACAGCTTCGTTCGTAGGCATAAACGCAGTCATATCTCTGGTCTGTTCCAGGTAGAAGGTGGCTCCGCAGTCTTGCATGAGCTTGCGAAATTCAGTCAGTTCCTAAAGCAATAACACACACCCCGTAACAGGTAGATTTACGCTAATCAATACGGCCTGATGGACTGAGGGAAACAACTTATGCAGGAGCTGTGAAAAGGTGTGCGAGATCAGCGCATGTATGCCAGGCATCTTCTGTTCTTTCTACGCAGGTGTACGGATCTTTACTCCTTCCAGCACGAGGTGGGAAGTCCCGAGAAAACTACAACTTCTCTGTAGCTGCAGGAAGTGTGAAGAACTGTATTCAGCGATTGCTGGCGACATTTAGCGCCCCAAATGCTGGCTGTCGCCAGGAGTGATTAATTGACTGGTCCCTTGGTAGGAGACTGGTGCAGCAACGAGCTACGCCGACGCCACAAGTACACCTGCGCAAAGAGTTTGACCAAACCAGAGAAGCTTACTGGGTCCATGTCGGCTTGCTCCTGAACAGTTGCTAGATGCAAAATTGTGGGTGTGGACGGTCGGGAACCTGAAGGTTTCAAGCCGGCACTGATCGAGGCAGTCACTGTACGAGGTGAGTCCAGCTGTCTACGCGCGGTTTCCAGAGGCGCCTCGCGCGCTCCGCTCACGTGTCCCAAACCCACATGATATGATAAAAGGCAAGCTGCGGTTGCCGCAGTGAGTCGTGTGCACTTCATTTCGAGAGGAAGGCGCCCCCAAGAAATAAGTGGTAAGTACTGCTGTTCCCTCGACGCTACCAAACTACAACGTCGACGGTTTCTCCACTCTGCAGGAGATATGTGACGGAGGATCTATGGGATCTACGCCGCCAGAACACCCTCCTTGAAAACAAGAAAGCGGATAGATTTGATAATTTCAGATGTCCTGTTTAAGGCCTCCACAGTACGATTGAAATGGGAGAGAATCCGAAAAACTGGCCTTGTGTAGAGCTGTGTCCAAGTAACTCCCCGAGTTAGGGAAGAAGTAGAGTCACGACGACGGCAGGATGACTCGCTTCTGCGAATCGAGCTGGTGTTTCACAGGGAAATTCGAGATTTGTTAGCACGCCAAAAACTTTGGTTAACAAAGCGCCAGTACCCACCCAAAAACTCTGGCCAGCTGCAACTCTAAAACGCACGTTAAAACTCTCCTTAACAAGACTTCAGGAAGAAGTAACATGTAGCGGAGATCCAGTGATTACATAACACTGCTGTTCCAAGAACCCGTACGCCACCACAGGAAGGCAGCCATACGACACTACGACTGACGCCTACTCAGGATTCACAGCCACCACTCATCCTCAAAGAACTTCTTCCTGTGTCACCCGGAGTGCTGCGTTGAAGTATACAGTTCTACCGAGCACCTCTTCGAATAGCAGGAAATACAGCCAGTTCCAAACGTCATAAACACCAGCCTGTTGCCGGGACCCACATATTATTCTGCTGTAGCAGAATAGGATGGAAAAAGTGTGCGTTTCGCTGACAAACTTCGTAAGGAAAACACTCTACACGTAGCGGAGGAGTGCCGAAGAACGGTGAAGACCGGACAGCCCTATACACATGAAAGCTGGGAGAGCTTCCATTTTGTGACAGAGCTGCCCCAAGCCTGTTCAGTTGGCTTTTGTTACAGAAGCGCAGACACGGGAAAAAGTACTGACAACTTTTCTAGACCCACTTCGACGTTTGTTCTGTCACGTTAACCTTAGACAACTAGCTGGAAAAAATTTACTTCGAAGGCGAAAGTCGACCTAAGTGCCGGACGCAGCGGTATTGATTGAAGGAAGCGACACTTTCAAGTCCCTTCCAGAACTAAGAGGCTGTGTAACGGTCCACGAGAAAGGTGTTGTTCACGTGCCTGCTCGGGATAAACATGAGCGGTGTGCATATGCACACGGCGAGGGCCCCCGTCGCTTCCTGGCATCGCTGCGCGTAGCCGTTCGGCTTTCCAGCGAAAGGACCAGGGACTAGCCCAGAGACTGCTTTCGATGTATCAGGGCGCGACTGGGCTGCCTTGGTAGTCCGCGTAGTCTGACGCTAGGTATTCAACCTCACCTCCTCAAACACCAGTCAACCCTCGATGGTAGTCGTCCGTTCAAAGTGGCGTGCAACGACTGCTGGGGTATGTAGCCCCCCTCGCATGGCAGTTAGTAACGTGAAACGCTTTGACGAAGAAGGGAAAGGAATGCCTGACAGCACTGGCCAAAATTCCTCGAAACGCGCAAAATCGATATGCTCCACTCCCCTCCGTACACACACAGGGGAGTGTTGGTCCACCCTACGGAGCGCCGCGGGAGCTGAACAAGTTGTGTAAGGCTATTCTGAGCTATAAAGAGACGTACGTCCTTTCTTTAGAGTCGGTCTTTGCTGTATTTTTTAGTGGTCTGGAGTCCCGTCCCGCAATGCTGACTGCGCTTCAGCATTGAATGCGCAGTAGCACAGCGCAGTAGCACAGCCAAACGCAGATGCGAGGCCGCAAACGCGAGTAAGTAGCGCGAAGGGAAGGTGGTGTTTTCGCTGACATATACCTGGAATTTAAAATGTTGGCACGACCCACTGTCTTCAGCCACAGACACTGTGCTAATGAAAGCGGTGTGGCGACGCCGATCGACAATCTCGCGTACACTCTTTGACATCAAACAAAGCGATATCATTGCTTTGATGCAGTACGGTCCACAAATTAGTCTACTGCCTGCGGTATCCAACAAGAGCCTCTGAGCTCGGTGAGGTTTTCGGGCAGCTCCTTATACAAGAGAGGGCTCACTGGTGAGTGGAGCACTCCGAGAATTTGTGATATTGGAAGCCAGCGTATTGACCTTTCTGTTATAGTGGAAATATTGTACCACTTGCTGGAGATCCGATCCGTAATGTCACACTTGGAAAGAAAGTGAGGAGCCCGTAAGGAGAGCTGGTATGCGTTTGAGCCTACTGCAGAAATGCCTGATGAAGGTACTGTTATCTTTGGGACGCAGCCTCAGGCTAACAGATATAAAAAAACTTGACAGAAATTGGCCGCAAAAACGGCCATTGCAACAGCATTTCGGAAACGGTGCCTTATTACAGCCAAAATGAAGTAAAATGACACTTAAGTGAGGTGCTGAACTGATGTTCGAGGGCCACTCGTGGAAGCCATTGCTGGAAGTAGGCGAGATTCTTGTTACGACAAGTCCACTTCCCGATACTGGCAAATCCGTTTGGATGGATGAAGCAAGTCTGAGGAGGTAATGTGACGAAATGGATCTCCCATCGAAAGTTGCTCTGCCTTTGTGCAAGGCCCACAAGTGACACGCTCAGCTGCCAACAAGAATGCGTGTGCGCTGGTATAAGCAGTTAGACCTGCAGTCTCCAACACGATGACTACGCGGCGCTGCCTACGTGTCCTCATCCACGGACCCTGTAGATGCATATTTAAAGCACAGACACAACTCAAGGGGCATATGCTCTGGTGAACGACTCTATGCTTACTGATGTTGAAAATCTACTACCGCATGGTCGATGGGGGTCATCTACAGAAGAAACTCAGTGTACACACGGTGTCCCGCTGTGTCTGACTGTGCACCGTGAGGTCAGAAGGCCGCGTCGATTACGACAGAAACACTGCAAGGTTCTAGAACCCTTGTGCACCCCTGGTTGACCTGATTTAAACCTTTGAGGCGCGAGGCGTGTGCGGGGAGACCATCCCACACGCATGCGAAAGAAACCCTATAAAAAGCAACCTAGGGGCAACGTTCACTACAATTGGCCCGATAGACTACTTAGGACGATCCCTTACACTGTCCACGGTGACTGGTGGTTCCAGGTGCTTACTACGAATATAATGGTGCAGGACACGACTGCTACCTGCGCGCCACTTCGGCACCCTAGAATTCTTCCTCACTAAAGCCGCCGCCACCCATATCCGTGTGCGTAACTCCGCGTCACGCGCGGCTACAAGAGATAGAAAGACACAAGTGCCCTCCAGCCCTCATTTCCCCTTCCTCGCAAAAAGTTTTACTCAAGCTGTCAATTGCCCAGCATGCCACTGTTCACGAAGTGGTTAAATCTTTCAGTACGGTGCAGCACTCCCGTGAAGCACGCGTGTATGCCCAGATATCCATGCCACACACGATGAAGTGTATACTCAGCCGCGTGTGTGACAGTTTTTGCCTTACAAGCGTGCGCGTGCACACCGGAGATCTTTTTCGAACGTTGCAGCGCAGCGTGGATGCCTTTCGAGGGTGCGGCCTCCTGCGGCCTACAGCGACAAGTGGACTTCTGGTTGACTGCCATACACTGCGCACGCGTCTGTGAACGATTAGGTGTACACTTCTGCCGCATTTCGGATTTCCCGTGGTTTCCCCATAAGCTCCCGCTTGTCTGTGGGCTTGATGAATGCAGATGCGATAGCAGTTTCAACGGTGTGGTCGCAAGGGGGAGTTCTCGTGCTCGCGGGCACTTTCAGGCGGGTGACAGCATGGCAATGCTTCGACAGAGGCTTTGACAACAACACATACCCCTTCCTGGCCAAATCGGAAGCACCCCAGCTCAACTCGTTGTGGGGTTAGGATATGCGTGGTGCTTACTGTATGGGAACTGCAGATAGTGCAGGCGCGGCAACGACTGCCAGAGGGACTACACTGCGCATACGGGTACGTTGCAGGTGCGTCTCGAGCCTTATAATGGCCACCACGTGTGTGACTTCATGCTGAATTCTGTTGCCTTTTTTTGGTGCTGGCTCGAGGTGTGCCTCGCCCTTTTCTTGGGACATACCTTCCAACAGAAGTACTTCGTGTATACACAAGGGCAACCACGGATACGTCGCTTGCTACGTAGAGCTCCTACGGAAACGGATGCCGTACCCTTCTAACCGTCCGTGCTGCTTTTGTTTCGTTGTTCCTTCTTCAATACGGCTCCAGCGGAGTTACACTAAGCAGCACGCATCTTTTCCATGTTCACCAAAGATGCACGGAGGATGTATCGTAGCAGATTCACGTGAGTGTATTTGGAGGTTGTCGTGCTTTTAAGTAGTAGAGACAGTTGCGTGTTTCTACGCAGGTGGATTCGGACCCATTGCTGCGCACAGCAGCACCGCTTAGTGGCACTAGGCGTCAAACCACTGAGGTACTCACGTTAACCTCCGAGACCTCCAAAACAAAAAAAAAAACCAGCAGGCAGACCTGCATTCGGCCTGCCTGCGCAAATTTACGCATGGAAAGCCAGTAACCTCCACCCTTGTACCCCGTACCACGGAGGTACAAACCGACGCGCGTACTTGGCAAAGGAGTAAAAAGCAAGGCACCGCTACGTCCAGCTAAGCTGCTGCTTGACTTCCTCAAAACTGTAGAGTGCGGCTGACACACCGCGTTG
Organism: Sarcocystis neurona; assembly: GCA_000727475.1. NCBI lineage: Eukaryota > Apicomplexa > Conoidasida > Eucoccidiorida > Sarcocystidae > Sarcocystis > Sarcocystis neurona. The sequence goes on along the minus strand of KL647316.1, from coordinate 112,409 downwards.
GATTGTCTTTTCCGACGTTTTCCGCACCAGAACGTGCTGAGCCTGCCACAGCGTCGTCGACGTGGGAGACGACACCGTTCACGGCTGTTTTCCGCAGCTTTAAAAGCTTATGATTTTCTACTCAAGGAACTCACTTCAGCTTTTTCTCGAGTGAGAGAATGGCCAGATACTCGAACGCAGCTCTACTCCACCGCCTCTAAAAAGGCCCTGTGCTCGACCTCTCATGGTCGCTATGGGCTCCTTGGCCCTACTGGACGCTATTTCATTTCGTGGGCGTAAGGGTCGACTGTGATTTTTCGGAGCAGCAAACCTGCGTGGAGACTGCGTGACACTGAGCCGACAGCCCAGGTCCTGTGTTGCATCGGGTCGGATACTGCAGACAACAGTTGAAGCCCACACTCACCGAAACAGACGTGCGTGCAGTCTACACGCCGTAGGGAGCGAAGTCCCAGACGAAAAAATGCCCGTCTGGTGATGTCGCAGCTAATACACGTAAAACCACGTACCGTAGAATAGGAGAGCAACGTGAACTAGTAATCTTTGTCCCGCTCAGCGGCCTGGGAGGCACCCTTGTGTTTCAATGGCATACATACGTCCGGCACATCAGCAGCATCCGTAATCATGTCTGTGTGCACTTAGGCCATGTGCAGACAGACATGTCGCCGCACTCTACCCAAGTAAACCAGCACATATGCAACCTTGCGTGCGCGTGGATACGCCTAGAGACGACCTTCTCTGCGTAAAGGCCGCGCATGCTTTACCAGTCGTGAAAGACAACGCGGCAGCGTAGCTCGGAGCGTCATGAAACACGCTGTAGAGTTCACAGGACAGGCATACAAGACGCGTACACCCTTAGATCGGGATAACGAAGACACTGTGGAGACGTCGTTAACTGTCGGCGTGACGCTTGCTCGAAGTCACTTCCATATAACGAACTTCACACGCTGGCAAGCCTCCGTGTATACAGCTCGAACGGAAGCATGTAGTAAGCTCTCTCTTATTTCTGCTCTGCTTGCCGACAACTTCACTCCGCCGACGCTGTAGAAGCAAAGTGCTGTCGTAGTTGTTTGTGTGTTGAAGGAGTAGAAGCGTACAAAAGTAACGCGTGAAAGTAGTTCGTTTTGCAATACTCCTTGCGCACCATGGTGACCCCGTAGTTTCGCCTTATAGTGTATCTGTTTCTGTGGTGACCCTGCAGCCTCTGGTGCACGCAAAACGTACCTACAAAACACGCAAGAGGAAATTACAGCGTGCGTCTGCCATAAGAATGCCCATTTGTCCTCAACCCGCCCCGCCCCTCCACGTCGGTGGGAAGGTGGAGGGACGCTTTACCGAACAGACCATGCAAAAGCTTATTGCTTCACACAGTCTGGGCCTGTTGTCTTCGTCTCTACATCGTGTCTACGTGCTGTACCATCTGCTGTGCCTACTTTCTTTGAAGTGGCACAGACTGCGTTCCCACACTCTGCCGAAGGTGCATACCCCTTGTCACTCCCTTGCGTGGAAGCAGATGACACACGAGAGAGGTTTGTCGCCAAGTGGACACACACGTGAAAAGAGGACTTGTTGACGGACGCCAGCCACCAAAAAACTTACAACAACAATTCCGCCGCCATCCCGGTGAGTGACACGGACAGCCAATATCCACGCCTGCATTTCCTGTCTCACACCGTTCACGCACAATAGACGAAGAATAGCTCTCTAACACAGCACAGCTTACTGCCGCACACTTACGCAGTAAGTCCAACAAGGACGCATTAGAACATCCATGCCAATCGTCCCCGCTATCCAGAAGTGCTGCCAAGGTGTGCGGGGGCGTGAAATCCCTGTACGTTCTGGATAGCTGTCCGCACAAAACTCTTCGCAGGTGCCACGACCTGCTTCAGATATTTGCGTGTTAGCGAATCCCACGCATACACATGCAACATCGAAGCGCACGCACTGAAAAGGTCACCGCTGTACCGCGTTTGCACGCAAGCACGCCTTGACCCCAGATCACAGTGCCGCAGCTACAACCTACCGTACACCTTAAGTTGAAGCGCTCTCGTTGCTATTATATTAACAAATAGACCTACTCACGCATGAGCGTAGGAATTACCATACCCTCTCCCAGGTACGACAAATACAGTTGTAGACCTGTGAGGGTCACCAGGGTCTAACCAAGGCGTCATCTCCTGTCTGGAAAACGAACCACAGCAGACGAACGGCCATAAACCGATGTCAGCAGAACAGGGTACACCGTGCACATATAGTTGATCCACGCCATGCCTTCGTGGACTATATCCAAAATATATTACACAAATCCATGATTTTCGCTCCGAAAATCAGGACCTCCCACACTGCATGCGTGGCTTATGCTGCAGTCAGCATCAAGGGCAATCCTTGAAGGCCTGGAAAGCAATGCCGCGATGGGTTGAGGTCTGGCGGAACAGAGCTCCACTGCAGCAGTGAAATGGTACGAGCACCGTCTCACACATTTCTAGCATGGTGCGGCTCTAATTCATCTGTCTAAGCCTGAATACACGTCCCACCGCTCGTGACAGAGTCTTTAAAGAATCGCGAGCGTATCCCCCTTAAGTAGGCTCACTTAATCACGGTGTGGAAATTATCAGCGTTCATGTCACAACGTCGGACAACGGACACAGATTGTACGTACAATACTGTGCGTGAAAGAACTTCAAGCGTGCTACTTCTGTTCGCAGCCTCATCCTCGCAATAGCACCGACACTGTCGCCATGGAAATTTCCACTAGGCGCCATTGACCTCGAAGTACCGGCACTCCCCACATGTCAAGACAAATCGCCGACGCAGGTCTTTGTATCTCCAGCATGAAATCGAGACGCCAATTTCATCAAAGTGCAGGCATGCATCATCTAACGTGACAGACCACAATACCTCGCAAGTTTTTCTGTGCCTTCTTCCGGAGGTGACTGCGGTAACACATATTGTCTACGAATGTCTGTTTCTGTCGTTCGCCTTCTATGCCGCGATATTCCGTTCAACTATTCTGTCTCACATATCACAACTGCGGAGCAGCTGCTCAGCACCTGGTAGACCTACTCGGAATGCGTGAGTAAGGGGTTTTTTAGTTCGTGGTCTCGACCTTCTGCTTCTGCGTCTGCTGTACCAGGCACCTTGTACATATGCGGAAGCGCGTCAATCGGTCCGCATCGTCCTTCTTTCTGTCCCCTCGTACACTGTTCCGAATTCCCGCTGTATGGAGCAAAGGTCGTTCCACCTGTTTTCCCCACAGCATCGACGTTCCGGCTCGTGCGTGTTGCTTTTGGAGGCCACGCAACAACCGGGGGCACCCCCGCTGTTGAACTGACTGCTTCCCAAGCTGCACGTTTTCCCGTCACTGGCTGCAACGCCGTGCGCAGCATGCTTTCCATGTCTTCTAGTCCTTGTAGTGTTGACAGTCCTGTCCTTCCCGCCCCCACTGTTGCCGCTGCACTTTCTTCGCCGTCACTTCTACAATGGACTGTGTAATCTTCAGAGCCACTGCCGATGCTACCAGCGCCTGCGAGATCCTCCGTGCGAGACCTGCAGCCGAAATACCCCACATATTCTAAAGAAGCCGTACAACGTGTGCGAGTTCGAAGCGAATGTATTGCAAATCTTCTAACAGCCAGCCACGTCTTGCCGCCGAATCCTAGCACGCCCACGCCAACAACTAAAAGCACGAGTCCCACACTCCACCCAAATGCGCTACCAGGTGCAGCCCCCAGCAAAGTGAGACCCCCTAACCCCATCGACACTGTGAGGGCAGCATTCATGAGCGGCACCCCTTCGGAAGCCGGCAGATGTTTCAGTGTATGCGATAAAAAAAGAAGCTCCACGAGTGCCGCTGCTGCTGCCGCCACAAGCAGTATAGGCAGCTCCAGATGCGCAGCCAAAAACACAGGATTTGAGAGACAAAGCAGCAGACGAACGACACTCTCCGCTTCTCCAAGCGTCGACTCCCCTCCAGCCGCTTGTGCTGCTGCTGGTGTAACTGCGCTTGCTGCCGCTGACTGCAAAGGCATGTCTGGCGCAGGAGCCATACGACAGAGTCCAGTAGACTGTAGCGTGCCCCTCCACGAGCCTGCTGCCAGAAACAATGCACTGACAGGCGTGAAAAGGGCCCGGGTATACGCCCCAGGAACAGAAGTGGGGACAAATGAAGTAGGAGGCGGCAACACAGCAGTGGCAAGCGGCGAAGCATCAAGGAAATGATTTTTGTATGTATTGTGACAGGCCGCTGAGAAAGAGACGATGAACGCCTGAACCAATTTAAGGCAGATACCTGCAAGCACAAGGCAGGCACCAAACAGCATTGTCTTTCTCTGCACTCATATAGTGAGCTACGCATAGTTGCACCTGGGACCGAGTCCTCCTCTTGGTGACCTGAAATATGAGCGGATCAAAAAAGTCCGAGAAACAGTACTTTGCATTAAAACACCTTCGTGTTCACGTCATTACCAAAGCACCGATGACAGAAGTTGAGTAGTCTACGGGTATACTGCAACCGCCAACAGCTGCGGAAGCAGTCATTCGTCCGTAAAAGAGCCATTACACAGCTGTATATGCTCGGCGTCTAGAGACCTCCCTTACAAATTTAGGAGCTACGCAGCGACAAACATTTGAACACTTGTCTGAAGGAACACCGGACAGCTAAAGCCGGTGAGACTGCGGACCGCTCGAGATCTGCACCGCTTAGAAATGGCGTAAGACCTCCGTTGCACTTGAGTACAATATTGCTGCCCTCCTTTTCTCGCCATTCCTGCATGTCAACAGCATCAGCTTCCCAGGAATTTAACGCCATGAACCCGTATACGTACCACAACCGTCATGTTGACTTCGTGTGGCTTACTAATCGAGCAGCTTAGTAATGACCGGCTTTTGACTCCTTTAAAGACAAGTTACTATTTCAGACTTCCCACGTAAACCAACACTAACTAGTGACTACGCTTCAAGACAACTACGAGAAGACAAAAAAGATCACGCAAAGGTAGTCTGGCAGTAAAAACACGAACCTTCCATGTCGTAGATGCGAGTTCAGATCTCGTAGTGTGCGTGTCGAGTCTTCAACTGAAAGCGTAGAAGTACAGTACTAACGAAAGAAATCAAGTTTACTGTGTCCCCTAAAACGCTCACAAAATTTGAGAGTGCTATCACTACGAATGAAAATTAGGTTTTTATTTACCCAGGAGAATATGTGTTTATACATTTGACGAACTAATGCAAATTTCAAATTCACGAAACTGTAGTCGTATAAACGAGTGGAGAAGACTTACAATTTTAAGTCTGAAATTTGTCGTCCCTGTTTGATAATGTGATAGTTTTCCAGATATCGAACCGATTAGTTCAATGTAACCGGACACTAGATAGAAACTTTTGGTCAGTTAGAACGACACATTCAATTTGCATTCGAATTAAAAATTCCTCCATTTTACTTTGACTGCCCTTGTGACTAAAATTTTGTGTAGAAGTAAAAAGTGTATGGCTCAACAAATATCAAAGAGTTCAAAACCCGTTAAATCAAATATGTCAATAATAGTAATATTCGAAGACAAGTTGGTGAACAGTAAGTTCCGAATCTCTTCCTTACAAATGTGTTCAATTCTACAACTACCTGCTGTATCTTACTGGTTGGTTGGCCACTTCAGTTTGACTACGATGACTTAATAGGCGCAGCACCATCTAATCCCCTGCTGACAAAATACGGGAAACAATGTGGATCCCACAACGAGTATCACCGATGCCCAGACTTCTTATTTGTAGCAGCTCACGTGTAGTCATTGAATTTTTTAAGTCTTTCCATTAGAAATGAATCTTTCACGTCACGCTTCCAGTTTTCTCTATCTCCTATAATGACTAAGATGATTAGGACATAGAATCATCTATACAGAAAATGAATAAAGACGTATTTGTTTATTAGAAAACAGGTACCTTTTTTTTCACTCTAGTTAAACTACTTTACACTGAAACCGAATTCAGTTAAGAAAAAAAAAAGTTTCAGACATAAGACGAATATAGAGCTTGTCAATAATGCTCTCTATTAGGTCTCCAGATAAAGTATCAATTGAAAAAAAAAATTCGGAAACACGGTAGAGCCACCATGTTGACTAAATCAAAAAAGATGAAATCAGTCTTACTTAGGCACTTTAAAGTCGAGTAAGTATCAACCAGAGATTCACAATCACATCCATACAGAAATACATTTTAGATGCATGAATCGTACCCCACGGAAGTCAAATTCTCACTAAAGAAGTTACTGTGAATGAACTCACGTCGTATCCTGTCAACAAGTGAAGCGCTGATACATGAGAATACATAAGGGCTAAGACGATTTACATAAGAAAAAATAAACTCTGAATAATTCTGAGAGGTTGCCGTCCAATACGAATACAGGGGGGGTACGTCACCCTGTGTTATAACAAAGATTCCGTACATTATTAAATATTAAAATTTGTAAAACGTTTTCTGTTCACCTACCAAACACAAGATTTTTTTCTACTCTGCACGCGACAACATCATTCAAACGATTATATTAATGTAAGACCTACGCAGGAATGAGAATATCTGAAGTATTTCAGACTGAATGTACATGTATTCGCCGATTCGAAATACAATCTACCGTCTGGTTGGAAACACTACTGATGTCCAGTACAAAAACTAGCCGTTTCTTCAGACTGAATAATTCCTCGTATTGAGAATAAACTGTGGAGAATTTGATTAACGTTAGACAACAGAAGAAACCTACGGTAGGTTGTACTACAATATTGTGAGAGACTGACGTAATGCGTTTTGCGGTCTGCTAACAAAAACCGAAAGACTGTTGAATTAAAGAAGATATTAGAAGGCGTGTCTTCACGAGACTCACTATTTACCCATAATAAATAATACTTATTCAGCACTAACGCATCATGTAAGGAGTGGCTACCTAATTGTATTAAAATTACTCTCTTTTTATTGGTCACTTGCAAACCTGAAACTCGGCAAATACAGTCACTTGTACACTACCTAGGATGCGAAGGTGAAGAAGGCGCAGAATTCCCATCACACACAAGATCAAGTAAAGAAATAGAAAAGGAACTTGGGAGTACAAATACTGATTTGGTTTCAAATACGAAACTACTGTGAAAGCTCAAAACTAAAAATTAAAATACAACTCGAGTAGCCTGAGCACTTTTCCAAATCAGTGTCCGATTCTCCTAAGGTCAGCTTATTGGCTATTATATGGAACCAACAATCTACAATTTTTAGCTCTACGTATGATGTCGCTAGACGTTTGCGTGGGAAAAAACTGTGCCTGTGGGGGAATCCCTCGGGTATGAAAAGCACCTAACGCGACCTGTGTTACAAGTTGTCGTACTGGGTCTACAATGCATACTGATGAACTATGGCCTATACGTGCTTTTGGTACGTGAGGCAAAAATATCTGGAAGAAGATAATGTGTGTGCTTACATGATATAGGAACTCAAGTAGAAACCAAGAAGTTTTTACTGAAAACGTTTAATTAATACAGTCTCTTCACAAAAGGCAAGACTAACCTGCTAATCTACTTCACCAGTTCTAGGTGGGAGGTTCTCCAACAACACCGAAGCCTGCATCATTCCAGTGCAAGCTCCACTATAACGGAATCAGTCGCAGCAAACACCAGTACCCCTTAGTTGTTCATTCTTCAAGAGAAGCAACTAATCTACGCATGAGGCATACAGCACCTGAAGTTTTAAGTGAAGCATCTAATAATTCTTTGGTAGCGCCATAACCTAAACCAAAAGATTCTTATTTCTTTAATCCCTAGCTGATTGACCACTCAAAAAAAACCGTCGTGCACCTAGTGAGTATTTTCTTCGATCCATTCGTTGACGCATTCACTTCGAATTAGCCTAACGATCAGTACTTATAACAGTCTTGAAGGCGAAATGGAAGCATCAAATACATAGTACTCCACCGAGTGAACAAATTGTCAGTCAACACTTTCACTACGAATGTTTCTTCTTCAGTTCTATTTGTTGAGTACTCATCTATTCATAACAATGGACACAAATGAACACTGTTCTATCAATCTTTTTGGGATCTGAGCGAACTCGGAATGGTGAAGAATATCCCAGAAAACGTATTACCGGACCAATTCAGTACTACCAGGAATGTTGATTTCTGCGATCTAAGTCGTTATCTTTACGTAATTTCTCTGCAAATAAAGTTGCAGTACATTCGTTCTAATGCACCCAAAATGTTCTCTTACACGCACCATTTTAGACTGAGTAGTTTCTTCAGATACCTTGTACTAAAAAAAGAGAATATACGTAAACTATCGAAAATTAGCACATGATCCGAATTAGGGAAAAATGCGTTACTGAGTATGTACCCTTTTAGGTTCGTTAGCGCCGAAACCGCGACGACTACTCGTTGAGATCATACACACGTACTGTAAAAATAAGCAGGCTAGAACCGTGGTATTATCTACGATCACAGATTCTTAACTTCACTTCCTGCTACTTGACAGATGCGACTCCAAACAATTCCGTATGACCGCCACCGTAATGTGGTTCCATTTCTTCAGGCAGTAGGAAATGATCTGATAATTACTGATTCAACGGAGTAATATTTTTGAACAATAATACTCAGTAAAACGTAGCAGCTCGACTTATTGAACCAGCTTCTTACGCGAGAATCAATACTAGGAAGCTGTAGACAATTACCTGTTTATATTGCGTCCTGTAAGAAGCGACTGGGAAGGAAGAATATATTTCCAACGTTTGGACGTTTACGTAGCCCTACGCTATACACCACTGATACGAAGCCCACACACCCACATATTTATGCAGTGAGTTCGATGCAGCATCCATCACTGAACCCCTTCGAACGTGACTTCTCTTTCTAAACAAGACCGTGGAAACATACGTGTTTCGTCTTGTAAACGGTAATAAGAAACACTACTGGAAGTTTAAGCGGACGAGTTAAGTCGAGAATCTGTGAAATGCCATAACGACTACCTTGAGTTCAAAAACTGGTGGTACGAAACACTATGATACTATTCAACTTCTCCGCTCCACTTTCTCTAAAAACGACAATCTGTGTCAAGTTGTAAGGAGCAGAAGATTTCTACGGGAAGCTACCACTGGTCGCAGACCTACAAAGGTAACACAAAGAAAAATTCAGAGGAATGGACGTGAGTTCTACTCTATAAAAACACACGTGAAACAACCAAAATATATGGTGGATATTTTTGTGATGCGAATCATAATAAACTGTTCCCTAAGAATTACGACTTGGTTAAAACATTGCGCAAATCACGTAGTCTTCGGATTCTTTACGTAAAACATGTACGAAACGTCGGAAATTGAGATTTTCCACTCAGCCGCATGAAAAGCTGGGAATATAGTAATAGACCTTAAGTATATTATCTCTGAGCAACCAGCACAACTACAACAACGAAACCATTCGTTTCAGTGGCTAACATTATCAGCGTCTAATTTTACTGCCCATCTACTTAAACTGGTATTGCGCTTCAAAAACCTGTCCCCTGTACCCCACCTGTATCTCCAAGTACAGAAAAGAACACAACTTATTTCGCCGCAAAAATCATTTATTTCTGAATAATCCTATTGTCCACATTCCTGAAGCTTGACCTGTAATAAGCAAATCAACAGAAATTTTGGGTACCACGCGGAGACTAAGTTGAGACGTATTCTATGATTCTTAATGAACGGATGCCATTTGAAAAGTACAGTACACAGAGGTGATCGCTATGTTCGAACAATTGTCTCCACACGAGTGTGTAACTTGGATTGTTCTTTGTTTTAAGTCGACCCACGATTTTCCTCCGCTACACTGAAATTACATAAGGCTGCACTCCGGGTTGACAAAAATTTTTAAGGTTTTCGCGTGCTGAAGAATCACCATATTTTGTAATTCACTATTTGTTGCAACTCACAATTCCAAAACGTCCTGGCGCTGAAACCCCGTCATTGTCCACCTGACTTCCTTCCCCCGTCTATAGGTTGCTGAACAAGGACTGTGTAACGCCTTGTAGTTCTCCGCTGTGATTTCTCGTTTACCACACGCAGCAATTTAGAGTGTCTCGCGGCTCCACAGACGTCACCTCGTATAGGATTAAAGAATTGAGTAGTACATTTAGAATGTGCTTACTGACTGGATAACGAAGCAGGGGAACTGTTAATTATTAGAAACTGCACCGGTGTGAAACAAGGAGAGTAGGCGTTTTGTTGCCGAAAAAACGTTTTGACAGCGTTCCTATATGCACTCGATAACAGATGCACGAGCGCCCACACACCTGTCTGGACGATAAAATATGAGTGAGTACGGAAGATTTACAGCTTCTGCATCACTCGATACAATACCTGTATTTCCGTATCTAGCGCATAACACGCGGTAGTAGCTCCTTTTCCTGTCAAATTCTTATTCAAGGAAAGTAACGCATTCTACTTAAGTAGCACTTTTTCTAGTAGTATGCACAATGAGCTTCCTAGGCTATTCGGAGTTTCATGTCCAAAAATCAATTTGAATACCGGTGGAATACATGAATTAGATTCTGAAACATACTTCTGGCACTGTAACACTACCGGGGGGAACGTCGTACACCTTTTAGACTAATTTGAAAAAAAAGTACACTGTAACTGGAGGAATGTTGCTACAAGATATGAAACGTGCTGAGGTCAATTCGTTTTCTCAACGTATCAGGCTGATCTCGTGAACACCGACGTGAAGCGACTGGTGGAAAAAGACTTTACTGTTGACTTTTACAGTATCTCATACGTGTTCCACGCTAATTAGGCGAAAAATTGACATGCGACAGAACAGACTGAAAATCCGCAAAGCCGACTGCTACTTGCAGACGTTTCTTTTTTTTACCGGGTGCTCTCTCTAGTTCTTTACTCACTCTGATAACAAAAGATCACTGTTACAGTTTCGGCCCTCATACCCTTTCGGTAACGATTCTCGAACTCAGCTGCTCAGCACAGTACTCCTGATAGACGTGCTTCCGTTCGCCAGAAACCACGCTTTCTCAAGACATTCTCAACCTGGCTCACCTGCCACTTTAACAAGCGAACTAATTACCCGGCTACGGCCTCGCGATGCGACAAGCCGACATCGAAGAGCCACTTCTCCTCGTTGACAGGGACTATATCCGGAGACATCAGCCCCACGACATACATCTGCCACATAACTACGAGCGGGGCTTTCGTCCTTATTCAACGAGGTGTTTGTACATTTATGCCTGTTTCCCTTTCAAACCCCTGCATTTCTTAGTTCCCCAAAGAAAACTACGTCACTCTTGACGAGGCAATCGTCTCAGTCAATCCACCTCGCTGACTTCCACCTTAGACACTAAACCTGCAATCAGAAATCATATTCTATTAAAGTGGTATGCCACGGTTAGCATACACTTCCCATTTGCACCATATATATATATATATATGTAACGTTCCAACTTCTTCCAGCAGTAGAACTTCGCGGGTTATTATGTTGTCAATAACCCACGGTCGTTTCTATGATGCTGAAAACTGTACTGTTCAACAAGCTTCATTTTCGTGCGGGTCGGAACCTACCTCACAACAGATTTCGCTGCCGTAGGGGTCGTTGTCATTTCCGCCGCCATTTACTGAAGCTTACAAAAAAGTTACTTGTACTATAGAAAATTTGCTTCAGAAAAGCAGCAGCACTGGAGAGGCGTGAGTGTCCGTACTTCGTTACTGCATGTCGCGGACACCTCCGTGTTTGATGAACAGTCGGCTGCACTTTCTAATTGCAGCCCTTTAGTCGCTCCTTATCCCAAAGTAATAAAAAGCTGCTTCTAAGCTGACCTCCTAATTGTACGCGTAAGCCTGTTTCTCTTGGACACTGGCCATCTGTGTATGCGTTCCGCTTCTGAATTCCAAGTCAGACTCTTCCGTGAGACTCACTTACTACAGTTTAGCCGACCTCCCCAAAAGTCCTTGTCACACGTTATCTATGCGAACACGGTAAGTTTGTACTGCAGTGAAAAAAACAGTGCTCTACTCTCGTTGTCGGTTGTAATAGCTGCACCCCAGTAGAGGACGGGAAAACCAGATAGCCCCAAAGTCGTTAAGCACTTCATCACTAACCTCACTTCTTCGGCGCGCTTTGCAGTACTAATCCGTTCAGACTTCCGGCTTAATTATTTTCACTGTAAGCAAGGTCATGTGGCCCGCTTTGAAAATTTTTGGTATACAAAAGACAGTAGTACTGTCACCTCGTCTGCACTCTGGCTTTGGTGGTGAGTACCCGAACCTTAAGAGGTCAACAGGCGAATGCTTAAGATCACCTTTCAAATTACAGGATCTTTCTAGTTCTCCGGCGGTTCTTCACAACTCCTCCCCCACACCGTACAAGAGCACGTACCACTATTTACTTCACAGGCAAGTTCATGTCTTTTCACCATAAACAGTTGTTTACAGTTACCTTACAAATTCCTTGAACTAAACACTATACGTATTTGTATTTTTGTTCGCTCGGCCTTACTAAAAAGGAAATATTTCTTAAAGTGGTTCGAACACAAGGACAACATTAACCGCTTTAGAAACTCAGGCTCACAAAAAGTTTAGGCAAGTTATACTACAGTTACTCAAACTCTCAGCTCTGCGTTAGATTTACTGTCTCCAGGCTGTGTAATTTTGAGACAGGGAGACTTGTTAGAGCTCCTAAATAATTGGTAAAAGATAAGGCATTTAAACAATCAATGTCGTTTGACACGTGTGAACCAAATGTAAACTATTTAAACATTGTAAGAATACAACATTAATATTTTTGAGTGGGTTTTCAGCGACCAACAAATGGTAGAATGGAGTACGATTTTTAAGCACTGTCTCTGGTAGTGCACCAATCTTGCAATACTGCAGATATACAGGCGAAAGTCCTACTACTAGAATGTCTTCACCTAAACTCACCCGCACCAAACCTACTTGAACCTCGCGCAGGACCTACAAAACATATCGACTAGCTTAGCTGATTCAAATTCTCTGGTAGGAACTATAGTACGACCTGTTTCGCTTGGTAACCAACTTCCCGGGAAAATCGGTGAGAGCGTCTTTTTCAGCTTCTGCACTGCAGACGCCAGTCGGTGCCTCACTTGCTATTGATCCCGAAACGCCTGCAGCCATCGGCAGTAGAATGTTCCTGCTTTGGGACAAGCGGTATACATACCAACTGGTCCAATGCCTTCCTGGCGGGACTGATGGGCTGCCCCTCTCACTGACGTCTCCTGCAATACTAAGGGTGTCGAGCCGCACTGAATTTGCTGGCAAGGCAGATTCTCCGTTGTCCTTCGCCGTTCTCCCAGTGTCAGGTGTCCCTGGAAAATCTACCAGCGTCCCTGTTTTATCCGTCTTATTCGCCACCAGGCGACGGCTGTTCAACGTGCGGCAGCAATTCAGATCCCCAGTTGGTCGGCGCGGTGCTTCTAATTCCTCCGGACTTGAAGGCACCGACTGATGGGAAGGGAGCCGGTCCTCAAAAGCAAGGGCGCCGGCGTACGACTTATCGCTGGCGAAAAGACTATCGTCCGGCCGCAGCCGCCCTGACCCCACGTACTGCTGCTGCTTCTGCCGTAACTGCTGCTTGGGTACGAGGACGATGTACGTTGCCTCCTCACCTTCCGAAACAGTCTCTTCCCCTCCTGCAGCTTGAGCAGCCGCTTCCACTGCTACGTCTTTCCCTTTTCCCTCACGCTGCTCAAAGTACGATGTCAACACGAGCAGCAGCAAACCTGAGAAGATAATGCAACTACAACAAACTTCGAAAACGACTGCCGACGGCGGTAACAGCTGTTTGTACAGCGACGCGCGGTCCGGCAACGTCGGCTTCGACTTTGTAGACCACGTGAGGGTCACCAAACCTGCAATCACTAGAACTCCGCCTGCGAAGCGAAGAAAGCATGGGTATAACAAACGAGGAGGAAAAGGAAACTGACTCACGTGTCGGTGCATTTCTCCGAAGAAAGGCGAAGCGATTCCCACAAAAAATCAATGCCTAGACCTACGCGGACGTACAGAAAGCATCAAGCAACACAAAAAATCATTAACCCACACTCGCTCAACAGTAGAACATGAGTGTAGCGGAGGACTTACACCCAGCACGTGAAAAACAAATGGTCAGGGGGGGAATAATACTCCACAGAAACACGGAGGAAAACAATCCTACAACAGCCATATAATGAATATTCAAACCTCATTGGCAGAAGCAGTCACTAGAAGCGGCATTCTTAAGGCCTCTCAGCCGTCGACAGTCACGCGTATCAATTCCACACCGGCACGCTTAAGTACACCTCCAGGATGGACAAAAGAAGTTGCAGGTATGGCGTCTGCACGTAGGAGAGACGGCGCGCAACTGCACATAGGCGTTAGTGCAGGCTTAAGCTCAACAAGGAAGTATTAAGTCCACCCCATGTCCTAAAAAATTATTAACAACGCGTAATACATCCCTCGAAAGACACGTGCAACGCATAGCGCGTGCTAGATTCCTACGCATCGACGCACTCATATACAGAGGCGCGTGGAGACGTAAATCAGTGAGGGCGTAAACCACTTCACGAGGCATACTAACGAGACGAGTATCTACACAGTTACGATGCAGGTGTGTCACTCATAAGCTCTGTTGTGAAGGACACAACACTGGCTGCATGCAAACCCCCTAACTGTATAGCACTTCGAATCCGCTACTACGTACCGCCTTGGCACCACTATGGTGTGCACCCTGTTTCCCACTTGCTCAATCCTAGTTCACTCTGCAACTACCCAAGCGCGTGAGGCAATATTTTACAGCTCGTCGTAATCCAGAGTGTACAATTACAGTCGCGTAAGAGCCATTTCCGGTGTACAGTTAGCACAGGCGCAATGTGAATCCGTCAGCGTCTTTCTCTGCATCTGCAGGAGATGTAACGTACGCCGAGAAACAAGAGTGTACAGTGAGAAAAAAGCAGCGCATACGCTCCTTAAAAGACTGCCTACAGGCGACGATTCTTACACACACACACATATTCAAGATACAACCATTCCTTCTTTTCAGCCGCTTTTGAAGGTGGTACACATCCAGGTGCAACAAACGCTCTGAACACGCTACAAAACTGACCTCCAAGGTTGACCCGGTGAACTACCTCTCCCAGAAAGTAGTGGGCGAGAAGTACGACAAAGAAAATCTGTAGCGCAGCGAAGCCTGTCATATTAGCTGGCAGGAGGGAGAGAGAAACGATCGAGAGCAACGGGGAAACAATGCAGGTGCATGAGATTCCCAGCATCCAGTATCCGTCCCAGCTGCACTGCCCGCAAGACCATCTTTCAATTCCGCCAGGCGCTGCCGCTGGACGCAACATCGATGCCGAAGTACGTGCTCCAACTGTTCCGTGCTCTGTTGCGGGCAATTCTGATATTGTCTGTGGCGCAGCTGTCGTTGTGACTACCTGATTTGACGCTTGATGACCCCTTGCCTCCTGAAAGGCTTCAGGTGGTACTGCGCGAACGTCACGCGCTATCACGCATCTCTTTTCGGTGCTTCCCACAGGCGTCGCCACGGCGGATTTCCAGCCGCACTCAGATATACCAGTGCTCAGGGAGCCGCCACGATCTGCTGTTGAATTGCAATTCAGGCTGCTCACGGGCGGAAGGCTACGATTGAGCGATACAGCCGCAGCAGCGGCATCAGCAGCCGCATTGCGCTTTGCATCAGTAGCACACAGCCTCTCCGCCAAAAGAGTCTGCTTACTGTTGAGGGGGAGAGAGGAAATGGAAAGACAATCCGGAGAGGGAGTAGGGCTGGGTGTCGCAACCATCGAGGCTGAAAAGCAAGATACACGTTGTCGCACTTTTTGAGCGACCAGGGACCGCATCTGCCCTTCCACGATTTGCTGTTTTCTGGGGACGCCCTGCTGCTGGGAAGCACTCGTGCCGCCGGTGCCGTTCTGCCACGCAGGGTCGCTCGTGGTTACTGCTGCCGCCTGCTCCGTTTCTTCGAAGAAATTCAAATAATACGCATTACTTTCGGAGTCGCTGAATGCTTCATACTCGCGTGCACCATCCAAAGAGAAAGATGTTCCCACATCGGCTGGAGTTGCTCCTGGACGTTCCTCAGGGCGGGCGGCGTCTGCTGTACTACTACCAACAGCAACAGTGGAGTTCGCTTTCTGGCGAATAAATGAGTAGCGCATACAGATATCGCCGACAGCAGACACCAGGGTCCCTCTCACACACAGCAGCAAGCCCGTTACAAAATAAAGAGGACAAGATGTGCCGGACGTGTCCTCTGCGTCCGAGAAAAATGCTGAGAACGACGTAGCGGCTTCCCACTTTCCACGCTTAGTGAATTGCCCAAAAGGAGGTTCCGCGCGATCATATCGGGTGTCACGACTCTGAAAACGATCAGCTGCGACAGGTACATCTTTTTGAGAGTAAATAGGATGGGTGGGTGGGGGAGGAGCAGCAGGCGGACTTGCGCTCAAGCGTACTAAAGAAACAGACTCGGGATGTGCAAAAGGGACTCGAGAGGCGCTAGCCCGGAGGACGGGCACGGACACGAGAAACGCGGGGTGCCCTCCGGCCAAGTGTGTCGCGGAGGCGACTGCCGCAACACAACAGCACAGCAGCACAATGGGAGGGGAAAACAGTGTAGAGGCAATCAACGCCAACAAATCCATGAAGAGAATGTTCTTTCGGCGCCCGAAAGGATTCGCAGCGCAAGAGTTCATTCCACTGCTGCCTGCTTCCGATCCGCTGCTGCCACACCGTTCAGCTGCGGAAGAACCCGTCGCCTTCGTAGTTGTACGCATTACAACGCCCCTCTTTGCACGCCTATCGCTGGTGCATATGCACAAACATTTGGGTTCACCGACATAGTAAGTGTTGTCTGTTTCTGACACGCTACGCAGAAAAGGTGTAAGTAAATTTGCACTAGACTTCGCCCTTTGCGTCAGGTATCTGCGACCGCTATCTGGAGGTGGACAAGGAATCCTGCAACATAGTGACGAAGCTGAACCAGCATATAATGGAGGAAAATAAACCTTTCTTCCAGTTGTTGCCCTACAGATAAACGCCGTCATTGTATGAGGGTAAACGGTTAACAGTTCAGCACGCTCGAAAAGACGGTCACGTGGAAGCTCTTTGCTTGCTGTCGACACGGAGGTGCTTTTCTACGGCGCGTCCACTCCTCCTTGCCTTCTAACACTGGATAGTCACATAATCCAGTACATGCGACTTACGAAACATGCAATAAATCCGGTTTACAACGCATGCAGGAGTACACTGTTTGCAACATTGGGGGTAGCGATTCGACGCACCGCGAGCAACCCTCTCCAGGCCTACAAGATGAGCCACGCGAAAGTCCCTTCTACGCGTGACAACAAGTTGTCCACCCTGTTGGTATGAAATTGGAAATGAAGTGCAGAAAGCATGCCGCCCAATCCCCCCTAGCCGTTTTCGTAGTGTCGTCCCGGCAGCACACGAGGCTGCTACACAGCGATGAGAAGTGCAATTGACAATGCAGTGTCAAAATCGCTGCTTCAAGTCTTCCGTGTAGCGAGTAACTCTGCGTGGGTGTACACAAAACTGTACTTACATATGATAAACGACACCACCACAATCCACGCGTTTGACCATGCGGCATTATCCACGTCTCTACGAATGCGTAGTACCCTGGACCTGTTCAAGTCGCATGTACACCTGCCTCGAAGATATACGTCTGTAGAAGCTGCCGTTCGCAGTTGACCACGTGTAAGCGCACAAGCATGCGTTTTATCCCTTGGTGAATGAGCCGTGCCACACCAGCCCCTGCTGCTGACGTGTGTCTATATTCTACTGCGAAAACCACAAAAATGTCTTTGATATCTCACACTGGCACGCAGACAAACAAGATACGTGACCTCGCTCCTGATTAATCTCAAAACAGAAGCGAGTAAAGACACCTGCGGCAGGGAATTCGAAACAGCATAAAAGTCGCCACACGACTCACTGCCACTCGCAGTTGTGGCGAGGCAAGCCCTGTGCGTTTCCTGGTGTAGCGGCTCAATGGCTGGCTTGCACCGCAGCTGCGCGGGCAATATTGATACAAAATGCCACAGAAGTGCGTTACTTGAAAAGGCGCGGAATCTTCCAGAATTCTCTCGCGTTTCATGTGTAAGGTTGCAAGCCGGAAGCAGAACACTACAAACAGGATGACAGGCGGAAGAATTGCCGCGGAAATTGAATGCGGCGCCTTATGGTACGAAAGGGTGTTTCTCACCAACTACATACTGACAACACTTGAGTCTCGGTACTGCGTCTTTTGTCCGCCAACTTCTGGTATAGGGGAACACTTTGTTTCAACAGTTGATCGACCACATCAAGAAAACACGTACCCGCCTACTAGTTCTTGCCAGCCTTCAGCGAATCCTCCTATCGCGTACGATAAGAGCTGGCCCTGGTCTACCGCATATCTTTATCAGTGACCATTGCACGTTGATGGCGCACACGAAAGCACAGGTGCGATGGAGCATAAAAAGGAAATACAGGTGCGTTGGAGCTTAGATTACATACACCATCGCGCGGTAGCTCTCCACAAGGTGACGATGACGCTGCGCGGCCACATAGACGTAGGAGATCGCCGAGACCGCTTGGAGTTTCTACGAAGAAAACTCGAGACCAGATGAGATGAGTCTGCCACGTCACTTCCACACTGCCAGTCCTTACAGTGGAACACCAGTGCGCACGGGCGGCTCGCTTGTTGCTAGGAGGAGGAAGTGGTGCGTCCAACACGCATTCAACCGCACGGCGTCGGCAACGGCCCGCAACAGATGGAATGTCGATACAAATTTAATACACAGTACATACGGAATGCAATCACATAATAGGGGATTCAGGATGAAGTGCACGAATGTCGCTGCGATACTAACACCCACAAAACACCAGCAGTGTCGCAGTATTCATCTAGAGACTTCACGTTGCTAACGCTGCATCTGCGTAGTCGCGAACAGAAGGGAACAGAACAAGTGAAAACGCTTCCTAGTGACGTTAGTAAGCAAGACGGTCCGTGAAGACAAAGCGTCTCTTCCCCGGTACTGGCCTCTGCAGAACGTGAGTGACCGGATAGGTCCCTCACCGCAGAGTGACAGTGTTTCAGCCAGATCAGACACATAAACCTACACTGATTCACGAACAAACACGAAGGCATAAAACTGGTCGTCATGTACTTACCTGCATATATGAACAGCTTCAAGAACACGACGTTTTGTAGTAAAGCAGCAGGCATTTCCTCAATTAATAGCCGCGTTTAAGCTCTAGAGATGTGTACGCATCTGTGCGTACGTACCTGTGCGTGTGTGTGAAGAGATGGTGTTCTCAGAGTGCAGATGTGTAGACGATGTGCATCAGGCATCTTTGCGAAAAGAATCGGTAAACAGACGGGCAAGCCTGTGCGTACCAATGTAACTGGCAACGCACTTATCCCGCCGGTGACGTGAAGAGTACCGCTGATGTCAACTGAGTGTAAGCCGCGTGTGTTTTGACGGTTCCAAACCGATGACCGGGCAGGTCCCGGCATAGGCCAGTCCCGACGCACATCGGCGACTTTGGTGTGCGTTCGTCTGCTACGAATAAGATCCAAATATGCAAGTTATAGACGTGTACATTGACATGCTCTATAATGTGTAGACCTATACTGTCAACCGTACGTGATGTTGGACGTTGCGTGATTTCATATATTGATACCTACTAGGCTTACCACTTAACCTGGATGCGACGAGAAACTGACATGTCTGGCTTACTGTTAAATACCCAAGTGGGCGAAACGGTATATCTGTATGTGCTTGGCATTGGTGGGTACGGCAATACGGCGTGAGTTCGAGGACATGCTTTTGGAGGGAACTGACAATAGGGGTGCAATAATGCGTACACGGTCCTGTAAGCTCGTTTAGATGGACGATCACAGTAGCTCCAACACGTATTGCTTTGCTTCGCATCGGAGCTCCGTGCTGTTCTTCGTACGTGTGCAGCTCAGTGTAATCTTGGTGGGGTGCGTCCCGGATGAAAAATTGCTAACCTGCACAGTTCCGGAGGGCGCCAAACATTAGAAGGACAAAAGGATGGCCTGCCGTCACGGAGGGAGACGAGCCGATTACCTATAAGCGTGAGTATCGCGCCTTTTACCGCCTTGAGAATCGCTGATGAAGCAGTATTGAAGCTGACTACGCGGACACCATCAAAATTATGCTAGTGAGGCTTCGGCGGGACAAATAAAGATGCCGAGTATCCGTATCTACCTTCGTGTAACAGAACAACGGTACGTACGTCAAGAGTAGGGCGACACGCGGAACACATCCGGATGTGATCTGGGTACGTGCGTAGAAGTGAAGCAGCGTGGGTTTACGGCGTGCAAACTATACAGTATGAACCGTGTTCGACAAGACACACGGCTTGAGGATAAGTATGCCTGGCCTGCCAAGATTTTGTGACAGACAAGTCGTAGCTCGTGTTACAGTGGTGCGTCCCGATTTTCCGGAGAAGAACGGGAGTAGGAAAAAGGAACACCGGGAAGAAGCCGCTGCTCTTGCTGTGTCTTTCCGTGTCCCTCGTGCGAGCGAGAGTTAACTGAGCGTCAGTCGTGGATGCTTCCATTCCATTGTTGGCGCGTTGGTGTCTTTTTAAGCTGTCTCGCAATGATTGACGGGACCTGTACGCATGCCAGCGTGGTTCGTTCGTCAATCCAGTATCGGGATTGGTCGACTGGTGTGAACGCGAGTGCTTGCTCCTTGCCTGGCATGTCACCACCTGAGGTCTGCCGACGTAGAGTGACAGGTTGACGCTCCGCTTTGGTAGGCATTCATGCTTGATTGTTTTCTACGTGCTCAGATGCAGTCTGATAATACACCCACTAGCTCTCTTCTTGTTCGTGTGCACTGCTGGACTGTTTAGTCGCAGCAGCTGTTGCGCAGAGGGACAGCTTTCTGCTCTTTCGATGGAACTGTGCGTCTTCGAATCGTTGCGTTGTTCGGGGGAGCGTCACGCTGCAGAAGCTCAAAAGACGCGGAATTTGTCCTGGATACAGAACATGTTGTTCGTACACGCTTTCGTGTTCAGCGGGCATCAGGCTGTCTACAGACAGACACACGGACAATCGGAATGGCAATAGCGGTCCAGCGGTTGTTAACTGTAAACCGTTGTGAAGGTGGCGTGCGGCTGTGATCAAGCAGCGGGGTCGGCCGCACCGCGTAGGCAAAAAGCAACATTTGACTTGCGAGTCGCAAATGAATTTTTTTTAAAAATCTTCGTGAATGGTAGGCGCAGTGACAACTCGCGGCACGTGAGGTGTTTCAGCTCTACCAGCTAAGCCGTGCTTCAGTCACGTTTGATTCTACGAGTTACGCCTCCATTATACGTAATAGCCCCACACATTGATAAGGTTGAAACTTCTTGGAGGTCCGCTGGTAACTTCAGGACTGTACATTAGGCTTGTGCTTTCCTGGCGTACAACACCGACAGGCGGCTTGTGTCGGGCACAACAAAACCACCGAAATTTCATTGAGACATACCGTGGATTTTCGTCGTGAAGGAGCGACAGATTCCACTACAGAGAAGCGATCGGCGAGGTACCGTTGAGGGTCACGATGCTGCGAACAACTTCCACTCGACTAGGGACCACAACGAGGTACGCCAGCTGACAAACAGTGTTAGGGGGATAAGTAGAAATACTTGTGAAACGTGAGTGTTGGCTGAAAGGGTAGATTTGTATCTGGCTGTGTTTGCGTAGTCATCCACATGTGGGCTAATCGACTCGCCTACGCATCTCCCGGCATTTTTCGTTCCTTGTCGTCTTGCTATATGGTGTCGTATGCCTACCGTCTACGCAAACATCCATAGCATCGTGTCTAGCTTGTCAGCGGCGCGGTGCAGGGTTCGCTACTGTGGATGATGAGTGTGCGTCGGCGTGCGGAATGTGCCCTCGAGTGCATGAGATGAACACAGAGGGTCAGAAGGGCCCCCTGACCAGAGTATACGCCACGTATCTGTTGACACACCCGTGCCCATACATGAATACGTATAGTGGGTTGTTACCAGCAATTTGCTATTCACTGCTCAAAGGTCACTGGATGCCCGTCTGTGTTCCGAACTACGTACTGTCGTTCCGCAGTTCCCGCAAGTACTTAGATTGCTTATGGAGATGTGCGGCTGTAGTCTGATAGGTCTGAGTTAAAAATTTCGTTCTGATACTGCAACATACGCCGACGCTGAAGGGGCAGATCAAATGGAGTAAAGGGCGCGTCCGTCATACAAACAGCCGATTATGAGTGAGAAACGGCTGTCTCAGACAATTTAAGTGTTTCTCCCATTCAAGGAGAAAGTTACCTTCTAAGCGCTTAAAGGACTGGAACGCCTGTGCGGTGATTACTACAGTCTGTGCACGTCTACATAGAACCGCGTACCTCACTGCTACCTGCCCATGACTGGGGCCGTTGCTGGTAGCGGCGCGTCTTCAGCTGCGTATGGATGTGCACCACAACCCGGGTATACGTTACGGTACTTCAATATGTATGTGTATAAAAAGGACCCGTCGCACGCTCGGTTTGTTTAACACACCGTTGTTGCAGCGTACTTCGCCACTCAAGGCGACTTCAAAAACCCTCACGCACCCTGCACAAGAGCCGTAAAAGCATTAGGTAGAGTGGTCTGCTTCACTCCCGAGCTGGCTGCATTGCAGCGGACGGCTGCAGAGGTGAAGGACGCCGTATTTTCCGAGACAGTAGATTGAGAAAAGCAGGTTTGTAGGAAGATAAGTACATGTTTATGTGCACCCGACAGAAGCTTGAATTTACTACGTGTAGTCGTAATGTGTGCATGTGCGTGGATGCGTATGTGTTAGCTCTGCAGTGCGTTCATGTCCACACGTGCGTGAGGGGTCAGATAACTTAGAGTCGTCGTTGCTAGATGCGCTCAACTAACTCGTCAGTGTTCGCCGTGCACCTGTTGTCTGACAGAAACGAGCCAACCGCAACAACAAGAAGATGGATGCTCCCCTGGTATGCAGCTGCTGGCGGACTTGCACTGACAGGGGCATTGACTCTGTTGTTCCACAGAAAACGTAAGGCACACAGTGCGGTCTAGTGTGTGTGAGTCTGCAGCAGGGCGTGATTTGTTGGAATCTGCTACCGCTTGCTCAGCCTACTTATGTTCCTCAGCGTCAACCTTGTCTGGTACATATCCTGTCGTACCGATTCTTCCGTTTGAGTCGCTTACAGGCGAATTCGTGTGTGATGATGGTAAACAAGTTGGGACGTTTTGTTAGGAGTGTGCAGTCGCTGCCACAGTGAAGCTGTCACGTACGATTGGGGTGCTCCTAATGTCAAAAGTAAATGTCGTGAAACTGCGTCCCCTCCGTTTTCTGCCGTATCCTGATGGCTGAAAATGTACGGCTGGTTATTCATGTGGTACGATCAGCGTCCGCGTGTCGGCACCTGCGGGGACACATCTCGTGCTGGCTTCTCGTAGCACAGTTGGTATGCTAGTGAGACTGTGGTCAAATAGTTGCGCTGACCCGCTTCCTGTAGGAAGAACGTGACGGGAGTTGCGTTTGTTGCTTTCTTTCGTGGAGGGCTGTGAGCTTGTGTGGTTGGAACACGCGAATAAGAAACATTCATTCCTGTGACGTACCGCTGTGCTCCATTTCAGACACAGGAAGCTCATTACTTGGCCAGGTGTTTCGTCGTTCTAAGAGACTTCCTATTCGTGACGTATTGCCCAGCTCTATGGTCAAGCAGGATTTGATACCCATTACAATGGAGACGCGTTCCATATGCTCAGGTTCTTTGTGTCTAGTCTTTGAGCCGCGCTGGATACATTGTGGGTTGAAAACTGCCAAGTTCTCCTAATTCTGTATGCTGTAGAGCGGTTTGCTCTTTTGTACCGCAAAAGCAACTGAAAATGGATCTGTGGTCACCGTGCTTCGTAGTCAGGCGTCGGCCACAGAGAGCGAGAGCACTGCGTGTGTCGCTTAATTTTACCACACGCGTTCGCTGTAGATCTGAACGATGTGGGAGCGTGAAGAGCGCCAGGCAGTGGCTCTCCGTGTTGGGCTACTAAATGATGCTGCAAAACGGAAGACTCTGCGGGCGCTGCAAGGGCACATGGACATGAAAGCAATTGTGTACCACGCAGAACCCGATACATCTAGTTTGTGACTGCGAAACAATACTATTAAGCGTGTTATATATTTCGAGATGCTATCAGCATTGCGATGTTTGCGGTTTCAGTGCACCAGCTTCGCGGGGTAGATGCAGCCGTTGCATATCTTTCTCCAGTGGGATATTTCTGAGGAAAATCTGCTGCGTGGGTATACGTTCTTCCACCCTTCTCGTCTCTGTTTACCAAACGTACTGCACACGGCCGTGCTGCTTCAACGTACCATAAATATGAATATATTCCTGGACTCTCAACTCATCGGCCTTGCTCGGGGAATGCAGAGACTGCATCTTTCCATCCATCAGATTGTCTTTGAGGAAAATTTGTACACGGACGGATGTGCTTGCCTGCGATTGGGAGTATTCTGGGAAAGATCCCTAGAGGGTAAACAGGGAAACATTAATTGCTCGTAGAGTTCTCAAGGGGTGGGAGCTTACAGTAGTCGACAGATAACTATTTTACACTGCTCAGCCGAAGACGAAACAGGTACGCTCTTGTGAACAAATAGAAGGCGAGCATGCAAAGAAAGAACTGCCTTCTCTTACTGACATTTGCTGGGCGTACGTCTTTCAATTTTAAAGTGGCCAGCATGCAGTAAGTAGACTTGAGATGCGCAAAGCCCGATACGGTGTTTACCGCGTTTTTGTTGTCGAGCCCGCCCCAATTTTCCAACGTTACACTGTTAAATTGAATGCGTTTGACCAGAGAAGCTGTAAGTGAACGCGACCGTGATGGTTTCTTGGATCGTTGCTTCCCCGGGGGCGACTTCTCCCAATGTGATCATTGTAAACATACACTCTTGAAGCATTGCAATCGAAGGGAATACCTTTTCAGCAGTTGGATGTCTACACGCGTGCCTTCGCGTGTGCTCTCCGTGTAAGGCACTGCGGATGTAGGTCTGGGTCAACTGAGAATCGTGACGGAACCAGAACATGACACTGTAGGTTTCGCGACTGTAGTGCATCCGAGTCTGTGTTATACGACTCAACTTGGTTTCATGTGCCGAAGTACTGGTTCGTCTCCATGAAACGCTTTTAGTACCAATGTCCAGCCGATTTTGGCGTTAGGTGTTTCGGCTCAAGTTATCCCGGCAGACGCAGGTTCCATCGTCTCCGCGCTTGTCAAGCCCTGAACAGAGGGAAAGGGCTGGCTTCAGTTCGTAGAATCTTTTCAAGGCGAGTACCTGGCACTACGGTTCAGTCGCACCCGGAATGTGGACACGTTCCCCTGCTGTTTTGACGCCAGCAGCATGTGGCCACACACGGACAGCTAGCGTTCGGGCGGTCTGTTACCTTGTACGCTGCGCCACGGAAAATTAGAGTCAAGTGAGTAGTGCCTCGAATTTATTTCGAAAATCTACAAAGCAGGGACCAATGACACGTGACGCGCCAGACTCCGTGCAAGCTGCCGCAAGTCAGCGTCAGAGAGCCCATTCAGGCACCACCTGTTTGCCTGTCACGTAGAAGAGGCACCGGCGTATGTGAGCTGATATCCATTGTCAAGGCGGCGGTAAGGTCCTGTCTCAGGAGAGAACGTACAAATCCGAACGAGATGCAGTTTCCTTCATCGTGTATTTCTCACACCTGATGCGCGCGAAATTTCTCGTCAGTGTGCGAGATCCTGCTACAGGCGACAGGATTACATGTGAGTCCTTTCAGCTGCAGTGGTCCGCTTCGATGGCCGGAGGCGGTGCGTTTTCACCGGCGCTCACAGCCAAAGCCAGTTAATGCCCTCGCACAAGGTCAGCCGTTTATTATATGCAGATGGATGATATCGTTGTCACGTCAGGAGCTTGAGGGTCGCAGCAGAAGGGATAAACAGTTGGACTGCGACTCAACACGGGACAGAATGGTGCTAACTGAACTAAGGATCCGTACACCAGAGAAGCCAGTTCACTCTAAAGACGATTGCGCAGCGAGCTACATTAATTGCTCCCTTTTTCCAGGAGAAGGTAGGGGTTGCAGTGCTTTTCAGACCGTAGGCGACGGCCACGTAGTGAATGTCACTCTGCTTTCTCAGTCTGCCTTAAATCTACTCAGTGGTACATAAAGCCTTGTCTTAATGGCAGAGGCTCTGTTTACTGTGGCATCGTCTACAGTTGGAGGGACAGCAAGTAAGTCCAAGTACAAGGGTAGATGTGCCGGCGAGCACTCGTACGTTGACATGAGGTGGATAAAATGTCGTACGCTGCTTAACCGTCTGACAAATCAAGCCTCTCTATTCAAGAGCCTCCATTTCAGTCCACCTCGTACTCTTGGCATCATAATTTGTCGTGAGCGCCACCGTGGTGCCTGGTAGGTCCGTACTGGTGCTTAAGTAACATGCACGCCTGGGGGCTTCTTTCCTTGATCGCGTCTCCCAAAGAGCTGCACTGCAGCTTAATCACACAAGTGTATACTTGCATCCGTGCAGCCCGTTGCTGGAAGACAACTGGGCGACGCTACGCAGGGTGCCAAAAATCGCGCACAGGAAATGGTGAGCACCGCGGTGATGGGAAAACGGCGCGCTGTCTGCTACTGGAGAAGTTAACGCCACTCTCTCACCTGGTCCTGTCTGCGTCAGTGTGGGTTTTTCCTTTGAGCGTGTCCTGTACAATTCAGTGGTGGTCTACGGGTGACGTTGCAGCCTTCGTCGACTCCGAAGGCCTGCACGTGGCCCGTGTGCTGTGCAGCAGAAGAGTGTAATTGATCTGTCAGCTGTAGGTTCCCCTGCGTGCGCCGACAAATACCTGGATATCATGACCGAGGAACCAGTATTTTCGGGTGTAGACTGTCCTGCAAAGCTCTGTGCGTTTAGTAACAAGCCCTCCCTAGAGTAAGATGTAGTTCGGAGAAACGCTCCTCTATAAGGCTGCAGGCGCAAGACTACCTCTGACACAACTGTTTTCTTGACTACGAATCACAGTGAAGTCGGTCTTGATTTCTTCCACGGAAAACGTCCGAGTAAGCCTGCAAGCGCACACGCAGGCCCACACACGCAAGTATGCATGCTGACAGACGTTGATTTCCCCAACTTTGCCATCTGCAGGAGATCGATGCGTCGCAACTGTGTGACATACGGATCGACGGAAAGTCTTTTTACACGGGTAAGGTTAGCGTGTTACACGTGTGGAAAGCGAAGAGATGTTCTGGCAAGTAAACTGTTTCCAGAGGGCTCCCGAGCGCAGGATCCCACGAGCACACGCTGTATAAAGTCAGGTGCCGGACACTTTCGACAAGTTGGCAACGCCTGCCCGGCTTCATTGCTTCAGATGATGGTAAGCATTCTTCGTTTGCACGTGATCAAGTCACCTACGAGGCGGACTTCGCATAGCACGTTCGACAGGAACCAGCTGCTGCGTAAAAAGAAGGAAGCCATGCACCTGGCAGTCCTCGATGAATCGTGCGAGTGGCATGTCTAACGACTTCGTTCGATCGCATACAGCAACACTTCGCAGTTCAGAAACTGAAGCGATTAAGCGAGGACGAGTATTTGTAGATTGTGCGACACACGCGTCCACACGTCAATATCTAAAGGATGCTCGTTTGTTTGTTCAGCTTGGAGGCAAGACAGACCCAGTGGAGTAATAGATGGCGTTTAGGTGCGCCGGTTGTCCAAGGTTTTCTCGCGTCGGTGTATCTTTGAAGTCTCACTCCTAGTACGCGTGCAGCCTCGCGTGGCTCCACAAGTCGGTCGAATTCTTGGAAGCGTCGCCTTCTGTAATGCGGCAAGGGTTTCACTGTACTGTATGAGTTTTTTGCCGGTGCGTCAGTATGTGGTGTGATCTCAACTCAGGAACGCGTAAGGCACATCTGTGACCTTCACTGCGAGGGATTGTGTCAAGCAGATCACAACGGGCAGACGTACGTACATGTTCCCGTGCTTCTCGCTTTTCCCGTATGCATGCTCGCTCAACTTGCCCACGGTGGTAGTATTAGGGCCATACTTGGTCCCTATTTGGTCGACGAAGCGCAGAGAAACTATTTGCTGTCTAGCTGATATAAAGAAGCTCGACTACCGAGTTACATCAATGCGTTTTTTGCGTACCTTTCCTCCTGTCTACCACAGTTCGAGGAGTTGAGTGTAAGGATCTAGAAAATTTCGCCGCCTTCACTCAAAAGATAGTCGCGCACTTGCACTTCGCTAGTCTGTCCTCCGCGAAGGCATTAGAGTTTGCGGGAGAACCTGGAGAATTTGGTCACAAAGAGGTACGATCCGGTCCCACTTGGTACAGACCATGGTGAGCGACGCATAGATTTCGGTAGACACTAGAACCACGAACACAATCGGTTAAGTAGGGGCTTCTTCTTTGGCGAAACACGACCATCTGTTCCACAGAAGCACATGAGAGCAACGTTTGCTTCTACGCTTCGATGTCTATGGTGCACCGTTGGGTTAACTCCACGCCAGTCGCGCTGTATCTGTATGGTCGTCACTGGTCGAGGTGTGGAAAAAATCTTCAGAAACAGCCCCTGTATGCTTTCTGCGACCAGTTGGGGAGCACTCCACACATGCCTCCTCATCACGCGGAGCGGGGTATAGCCCTACATAGTCGGTTCAAGGTTCGGAGAGGTGACCGTTTGCATTAGGTATGATGGGATAAACAGAAACCTGTGCTGGCATGCTCTTGTACTCAAAGAAACAGACACTGAAAGTTCACGTGTAAATTATCACCCAACGCGTTTCGCCGTGTTGACTGCAGGTGGACGTACGGGGAGGCATCATCTGGTTGTCAAGTCAAGTCAGCGGACGACCTCCACCAAACCACGGGCACTCTGCTTATCCGCTGAATTGGACCGGGACGCACCATTCTAAGGCTCGATCACTCGCTCAGCTGGCCGTAAGGAAATGCGTCAATTACATACGTTCTCGCATTATTGTGTGCCAAACTGCGTGGATACATGCGTGCAACGACTTCGTCGAAATTTCATAAGCCACTCTTCGTATTAGGGTGAAACCTGCTTGCATGCGTACGAGCGTCTGCATGAAACCTCATGCAGGCGTGGAGATCGATGCAGCTGTGTACGAGGTTTCTCGTGATACGTATACAGTGACCTGTTCTAAGTTGGTCTGCGTATGCGTCGTGAATCATGTGCAATGAATCAGTTGAATACTAGTACTGACCTGTGCACAGGCAGCTCCGGAGTAGCGGGTGTACCTGTGCATTGAGTGGGTTGTGTGCACCGTACTAATTTACCCTGACGACGAGCCACTTCAGTTGGCCGTTAAAAGCATCCTTACGTCGACTTAGGCGACTTAGTGTCTCTTCCGTCTACTCACAGGTCGCCGTCACGCATGTCGTCGTCTTTTGTCTCACCACGTATTGCGAACTAATTTCCACAACAGCTGTGGACAAGCCGTTTTAGTGGTGTAGCCAACAATGGCTTCTTCATATCCGGAAAGTAGCTGAGATGCAAGCAGGGATGCCAAGTTCGTCCAGCAGTCGCTAACTCTGCCTAGGGAAAGCAGCGGCGACGAGGAAAAGCTTGAAAGGATATTTCTATGTTTGTGTGCGTGCAGTTGAAGGTAGGGCACAGCTTTGATTGGTGTCGGTGTGATTGCCCACGCTGGCAGGCGTGGTGCGCGCAGTCGCGTCGTCGGCTCGAGGCAGTCGGTATCATTCTGTTGAAACAGCTGCACGGAAGTCAGAATACCGGGAACTTCGCCGCCCGCCCAGGGCACGCGCTTGCATGACTAGTTCTCGGTGCGTCTGAGACTTCGCGTACACCCGAAAACTTTGCATTTCCTAACAGACATGTCGAAACGCAGTGCACCCTCTGCCAGCAGTACCGCACGGTGGCGTGCTGCCCGATCTGTTGCTGTATTCGTGGACAGGAACTGACATTTTCTGCCTTGCTTTGTACGTATTCCGTGACTTGCCGGACCCCACAATGGTTAGCAACTACGGACTGCCAGGGCCACGAAATGACCTGTTCCAACGTGGGCGTAGTCTTGACTTTGCACCGGTATGAGGTTGTGCGCTCTTCAGTAGGCCTGGTTCTGCATGGTGGGCACCACCAGAGAAGAAGAGATATCGCTTAACTGAATGTCCGGCCGCAGCGGCGGTTGAGCGTTTCGTTAAGCAACGGTCAAGAATGCCGGGGTGTGCGAGTGTGTGAAGTGAGGTGGCGGATCCAGATTATTCGAACTAGCACGGATGCCATGTCACTATAGAACGAGAAGCACTGGACCGGACAAGACGTTTGTCATAAATACCCAACATGACCAGCTGACACGGGACGTGCTCTCAGAAATGCAAGATATGTCACGTAGGGAAGGTTGGTCGGGTAGGGTCGGAAAAATTCGCCTGTGCACGCTTCAGAAACCATTGTTCTGCATGCATGCCGTGCGTTACATCGCCGCTCGTGTCCATATCAGGGTATGTCGACCTTTTTGTTTCTGTAATTCCAGGGATGCGCGTTCACGCCGCGACCACGAACAGAAGCTGAAACACCTCGAGACACGGTGTTCAACGACCCTTTCAACATTTGTTGAAATACTCTTTAGGAAGTAAGCACTGTACGCGAATGTGGCGCACATCCTGCTGATACGTAGTACCTAAAGGTACATGGTGTGCCGTGTCGTCCAGCCGGACGTTGACCGGCGGCAGGTGGCTTGTCTGATGAATGATCAGCGAGTAAGCTGCCGAGGGGAGGGCTACTGTGCGCAGGAGAGCCAGCTGAGGCTGCGAAGAAGAAAAACGCCTCATACGCCCGACCGAGCAGCTTTTAGAATAGGTGGAGGCAAGGCCCGCATAGGGAGACACGTAGGTGCAAGGTCTGCACCAGCTCTAATAGTAGTGAGCTCTGTCTGCGTGGTGGCGCGCAATGCACAGTGTTTATTACCTCACCCGTGCAGACACACCGGGGAGACAGTAGTGCCGCGCATCATAGACACGCCTGCTCAGAATCACTGTCGGCAGCTGGATACATCCAATGCACAAACGGACGTCTCATCGGAAGGAAGTAAGGAAGTGGAGGAAGTATCTGACGAGCATATCCGTATTGACTGTACAGCAGCGACTTAGACGAGAGCAGTTTTGCTCAGTCTGATGCATAGATAGTCGCACACACCTGCACAGCTGTAACGTCCTCTGCGTGCACATATCTCAAATGGATGGTCGAGAGAGCAGCTGCGTAGTGGAATCGAGGGTGGTTGCATCAGAGGCAGTTTTTAGTTCCTAAAATGTCAAGGAGTATGACTCAAGTGCAGTCGTCAGCTACGAATACGGCGACGAGTCGGTTCAAAGGCCTACTGCGAGAATGGCGGCACCCGGTAATTTGTTGCGTCCGCGTTGAAGTGCAAGGCAAGAAGCACGAAAAAGAGAAGCCAGTTTTATGACGGACTGACAGCAGTACCTTGCGCAGCGATGCGTGGTAATGCCTCGGTGGGGCATGAACCGTCATCTGCCAAACGCCTGTCTGCGCATGTCGGGACAGGTGTGTGCACACACCGACGTCACATACTAAGCGAGTGAGCAGCTAGAGCGTTCTTCGCGCAAGTGAGGCCTCTGCTTGTTCCCCTGGTGAGGATCGCAGCTTGTAATGGCGGTGTGTTTATGAATGGCTACCGAGTGCTTAGATACGTAGACCTATTCGAAAATCTGATTGTGACTTTACAACGTTGCTGTATAGGTCCTCGTGATTTTTGGCTAGTGTGTTCTTGTCGGAAGTTGTAGTGTGACCCTGATCTAGTGTTCGGCTACGTAGTACTTTTCGCTGTTTCGAGGCAGCGGTGCAGTGTAGCGCTGGGATGTTGGAGGCTTGCCGCCCTCTCGTCAGCCCCCACACTGCGATAATGACAGAGGAGGGCTATTCGAGATGGCGCTAGAGAGCCACCGGGCTGACAATCATTTAGCAGCAAGCGTGTGCGTCGTCAAGCTCTCAAGTGTGTCAGTTGTGAGAGCACGGTCGGATGCTGAGACACTGGGTGACACATGCGTGTACGTATGTGTGCGATTCTGTTTAAGGTAGTGAGCAACTCGAGAAAAAATCTGGCCGAGATTTGACTCGCTTCAGGGGCGACGGACCTGGGTTGCAACGACGGCATATGTTGGCGTTCATACGGCCTACGTGCGCGTATACGCGTAGGCATACACTGTCGACGAGTACACGTGTTGCCTGGCGTCAAGGATCAAGAGCGCTGCTGACTGTGGACCTGCCGATACGGTATCGACAACCGCACTACAAAAACGTTGTCCCCGTAGTAAACACACTCCAAGCTAAGGGTGCCTGCAACTGCTTAGACTCCGCAGTACTGAAGCGCCGCGATCCTACCAGCTTGAGACTACCAGAGTAAGTATCAACTAATTAACTGATATAAGCGCTTGGGGGATAGCGCCGCTGTTTTGAGTACAGGCGAATTGTGGAATCACCAGAGCTTGTAAATCAGCGGCCAAGGGTGCGTCTCACCGAAAACGTTCGCAGTGGTCTAACAGGGCCGCTGACCGGCTATTTTCGCAGTTGCGACATGCGCATACACAAACATGTACATAATTCTAAGCAAGTAAGCAGGTGAAGGAATGGTTTGAAAGGTCTGCCACAGAATCCTCCGGGTGACGCGTGTGCTTTGCAGGACTGCCTTGTCTCTGTTTGGCGTGTTTCTGTGTCCAGATGCATGCTGACGTGAAGTCCTCAACACGTTTCGCGTCACTGTGGGGGTGGACGGTGCTGCTGCTTACACGGACGTCTCCGACGTCCGGAAACATTATTTATAACACCTCAGCATGTCGCACGTTGTGCCGAAAGTTCCTGAGTCTATTCATTTCTCCGCAAAGTGGTGCGCAGCAAGAAAGTTAGCAACCGTTCAATCCGCCATCGACTACTGAAGTAGTGGTCCGACGTCTCGAAGTGACGCATGCGTGTCGAAAACCTCCAGGACTGTGGGATCCAAGGAGGGTGTCTGTGGGCAGGAGGGCTGCCAGCAGTGTCTGGCACGATGGCTGGTGGTGGTGCCTTAACAAAGCGTACCTCACTGACAGCAGGCTCGCGCGTTTCTGCGCGGACGTGCGCATGCAACTCTAAGGAGGTGAGCCGAAAAAAACTTTGAACAGGTCCTTCTTCGAGTGGTACTTCAATAAATGCACCCGAAGTGAGGGCTACAACGCTACAAGCGAAAAGCACTTACGTACCCTGGTGTGTCCGCGGAGGTGTGGCATCTTCAGCGTATGAGTTACACAGGGTCGCGGGCAGAGAGTTGCCATGCGTGCGCACGAAGTAAGTTCTACCGGAAGAAACTGTTCTGCGGTGTCTTGAACTGTCTTTCCTGATGTGAAAATCCTTGGTTCTACTGGGCAGACCTGTCTGATGCTGTGGCGACCTCGGCGATATACGACTGTGTGTCAGAATGTCTGTCAACCAACCAGCATGAAGGAGTGGTGCGCCCCGACGTGAGTGCTCCAAAGCGGCGCATCTCGACGTGAGTGCCGAAAACGGCAAGGTGACGCACGCGACACGGAGGTACGATGAGTGAATGGGTATCGAAACACAGGAAGATCGTGCGGGTTTGATGCACGCATTAATTTCAAGGCAAGAGCGTGTAGAGATTGTCCGCGTGTGAACATAAAAGTCACTCCGACAGTGAATTATGCCGTACGCACGTGGAAATTTCGCACAACGTCTGCCGTGTTCGTGTTGTATGCTTGATCATTACTGCAGTAGTGGTGGGCACTACACCGCTGCTAAGGTGAAAGACGTATTACGTGTCTGAGTCTCTCCCGTCTGCATGTGTTGACCTAATTGTATGTGGCACCATTCACCGAAACACGGGAGGGAGATACAAGGAAGCGGTACGATGTCGGTGAAACAATATGTGCACCGCCGATGATATTGGCGCCGTCGCTCGACACGCACAGCTGAAGGTGCACACCCGGGCGTGTTCTCATCTCAAACGTTGCTTGCAACGTCAAGGCATGCACCGACTGGTAAACGGTTTGAGGGTGCTGATGAGGTTTGTCACCGTTGGCGCCCGCGCAACTAAATTGTGTACACTTGTATGCTTGAGGGTGAGTAGCGACCTTGCCGGGCCCCTGCGTGAGGGATAACTGACGACAACGAAAGCCAGTGTATCTTTCCAATGTATAGTGTTCCACAGCTCATAGAACCTGACGGTAGACTGCTCGAAGACTATGCACACGTTTGTGGGTACACGTACACGCCCGTAGAGACTTCTTTTGACAAGGAGGTAAGCTGCATCAGTCGACGGATTGATCTGCGGTATACTGGTTGTCCTGTCGGTGGCAGCTGCGACGCAGGAGCGGACTACGTATGGCGGTGTTCAAGTAGCACTGAAACGCACACCAGTGCATATACATATATCTATATATATATAGGTGTAAAGTCCTCTGTGCGTGAACGTGTGACACCGGAGGCATGACGAAGCAGTTTTCTGCAGGTTCAACGGTGCTGGATGGTTTCCCTAGATTCAGCGCAGATGTGCAGAAGGATGCGGTGCACGTCGACTATGGTACACACTGATGAACGTTCGGCACAGCCACATTTACTGTACGTCTGCCGGACATGGTGGATTGACAGAGAGTTCCGAGAGGACTCCAGTCCTGGGACGATTCAGGTGAAGCCGTGTGGGGACTGCCAAAAGCATTCCGCTACATCGCACACGTTGGCGGGACCCTCACGCGATGTGCCGTCTGAAAGAGCCAGCGGGTAGCAGTTCATCTTATTAGGTTCACGTGTGTAAGCGTACTTTTGGGTTGTCCCATCCCACCATGTGATGGCATGCAGAGTGAACAAGCTCGCATGTGGGCGCTATGTGATACTACGGACGTACCCGTTACTGCGCGCATCCATGGAGCTACGTGGCGTCACTCACCTGCAGGCACCGTGTCGTCGATTGTCACTGGTGTCTCCGTTTGTGTCCACTTACCGCTACGTGAGGTTTCGAAGCTGTTCTCAACAGGGTTGATGCCTTCTGAGTATATTTTCCGCGAAAGACTTGCGGAGTCTGCGCGCGCAACGGGGGAGTCAGAAGTAGTCCGTCGTCAAGTGCGTGACGCAGCAACATGTGGCCACAATTCATCGGGACCTTGCAAGCTGAAGTAGCAGCATTCATCGACATTCGGATTCGAGAACAGAGTTGTGGGCCGGGAAACGGTTGGTAGTGCCGTGACTTAACGGCTGACTGTACTGTTGCGGAAGACCCACTATAGACTGCAGAGTGACCACCTGAGGAGCTCGATGTAAGCCGGTATAAACACATGGACTGCGTCTTTAGGGACGTGGGAAACTAAGGAAACTGACGGCTGCGTACCGAATGCTTTTGCCGCGTCTTACCATGGTTACAGATCACTGCGGGCTTATGCGATTTGTATGCGTGTGCTACAGTCCAGACTTGTAATCTCCTCCACACGTGAGTGCATCTTACCAGATAGTGCGTCAACAATTACGGTGCGTACGGGGACATGATACACAATGTTCACAGTTCTTCTCTGTGCAGCCACTTGTTTCTGAGTCAGTCGTCGACAGCCTTTGAATGTCTGAGTGCGCAGGGGATCTTCTACAGTGGAGAGCCATGATGGTCACCTGTCGCAAGGGCGCGGCTCGACAAGAGTTGTCGAAGGAAAGGTGTGTGATTGCAACGTGGTGGATATGTGTACAAGCACCGGTGTGTGAAGCGTGGAAATCGGCAGTGTATCTCATCCTTCACTACCGCACGGCGCTTTAGGAAAGAGTGCATCCTCGACTGCCAGAGGCTTTGTGAGCTTGCAGCCTCCACTGTCAACGGCTGTGCGAACGTGCACCCTCGAGTGCGCAAGGCTGTGTGGGGGCAGGTTGACACGTGCGTGGACAAATTTGTCCGTTGAATGACAGGAAGTAGGCACTTGGAATGAGGGTTAGACCGGCCAGTTCTTAGTAAGTGCCGATGGTGCACGCTGAGCTTTACAGGTGCGTAACAATGTTCTGTGCTCACAGCCTGTGTTCTGAGATGTCCTTGGCATATGTGTGCCACGTACCAAATGAAGGGAGGATTGTGTGGCTGGACCTTAAAAGTCACCACTGGCATAGGAGACTGTACGGACCTGTGAATGCTGACTTCAAGATGGTGCTTCGACGCACACATGTCCAATCTTTGTTGTGATGGTGTGGAGACAGACGCGCCGAGAGCCAACAACCGCTAGAGGAGAGAGTACTTGTGAGCGCAGGGGGGACCTGCGAGATCGTCGGGTTGCCTGAGAACAGGAACACGGAAGCGCTGAGTGACAAACGGCGTCTCGCCACATTAATGTAGGTGAGGAAGGTGGAGGGCGTTTCAGGTCAGGTGGCAGCAGGGTCTGCGGGTAGGTTGCTGTGTATGGGCCTTGCTCCCCGGGGTGGTTTGTAAGCGAGTGAGTACCTGAGGATGTGCTGCGGTACCGGTGAACTGCTTAAGAGTATGCTTAAGAAAGGTTTCATTCCTACAACGTTGTACTCGGATGGGCGGCACGTACGTAGTACGTACGTTGCTGCAAAGGGGTTCATCGCAAGGTGAGCGAGGAGGCTAGCTGCGTAACTGCGCAAGGGTGGCTGCACCAAGACGTCTGTGCAGGGCCGCGGGGGCAGCCTCCTTGATCAGCAATTTTTGTTACAGTACTGCACGCTGATGTGGATATGACACTTTAGAGTACAGCTACAAACCAGGTAGCTGGTACCCAATGGGTTGTGCCACAGCTTCCTCTACAAAAATATGAGCTTGCGAGCTGGTTCCCTCTTGGCCGCAGGCACACGTTTGTACGCGCTGACATCAGCGCGTTGCACATTTAACATTGGGCAGGTGGATTCGGATTCATAGGGCCGATGTGGGCTGGAGGATACACAAACAAATGATTCAACCTAAGCGGGTATGGATAAAATACGTGATGAGTGATCCGCTGGACAGTACGCCGGTGGCAGCGTTTTCTCGCGAACGCGAGCATTGTTTTCTGCTGTTAACGTTTGTGTGCCCGAAGGTGCATAGTCTGCTGTGCATCAAGGTATCATACTGCGGATGGATTATTGGATCTTTCTACGGTTGCGATACCTGAACTTCCTGATACAGCGACAGCGCAAAGCCCTGTAAAGCTGGCAGCTAGACAGTACTCAGGTGACCTTTGACGACTGCAGTAATGGCAGTGTGCGCCTTTGTGGACGTCATCCAACTGTGGCCCTCACAGCAGCACATGGGCGTATTCCGGTTGAAAAAAGTGTTAGGCTTTAGAGCTTCTAATGATTCTTTAATATTCGCCACGTCCGAAATCAAACAGCGTGTCCTTGGTATGTCAAAACGTGAGTGAGTCCTCGCGTGTCCTCCATCGTAAGCGCGTAAGCAGCTGAAGGGAACATCGGAGCGCCGTGTCACACGAGTGCGGTGAGCGACGGCTGTACCATTGCGTGAACGTGGTTGAGGACGTGCACGGTGTAGACAGGCATGTATATAGGCACACATATAGTGTCGTCGGCTCTAGAATGTCACGTGGCGGGTAGTGAATCACAAACATTGGTGAGTACTGCTTGTTTGATGGTATGGCGCAACAATACTATTGCATGCATGGTGAGCAGTTGTTAGGGCAGGAGTATGTATCGTCCTCAGCGTGTGACTGTTTCACGTCAACAGGAAGTTAAAACACACAGCCGTCTTTAAATTCATGTAGAACGTTCTTGGCGACACAGGGCACACGGTATTGCTTGTTTTCACGTCTAGCCGTTTATATGCGAAGTAGTGTTGGAACTGCAGAGCGATTGAGGGGCTGCTAATCTTCGGACTCCCAACGGCTATCTCGACTACTACTGCAGGTGTCTCCTATGGGCCGGTGGATCTGAGCAAAACGCGCAGAAGAGATAATCCCTAAGCTCGAAAAAATTTGCGAGGCAGACGCACAAGACTGCATTGCACTGCAGGTCCAGTAGTGTCTAAATTGTGCTGGCAGTCGGAACTCTCCAAAGGTTTTGTGCCCAGGGTGCAACACACGTGCACGTGTATACGCACTGTACCCTAAGCGTGTAAGCAGAATGGGTGAAGCCCTATAGAATTCAACTACTATTGTATATTGTAGCAACCGTCGCGCTTTCTTTTTCTGCTGTTATCGGGTACGTATACGTATGTCCATACGCAGAGCTAAACATCTTTGCTATGCGACCCTTCTACGTGTGGACGCGCGAGGAGGCTACGGCTGCTTTTTTTGTGGAGTGCAACTTTACTTTGGCGAATTTTGCCTTTACCATCGGTGGGCCCGAAAATACCAGTGTTAATTCCCCCAGACTACGGTGCACCGGACGGGCGTCACTACCGGAGGTCGCAGCCACAAAACCCGGCAGAACCGTCTTGGTAATTGAACAGCTATGTAGAGTTCTGACTTAATGATTTTCTGACGTATGTTTCGAACAGAAACGGTTTTGGTACTCGGGACTGGGTGTCGAACAATATTAGCAGGGGTGACAGTTTCGTTCCTTTCGTGATAATTAAATATTGCCTGACACTGCTACTTGAAGTTTCTGTCGTGCTGCCAGCGCAGAAGCCGCCAAGCAGCGGACAGTTAACGAATGGCTGAGACCGCTGCTGGATGCTGCGATGTCGCTCTTCGACGCAGAATTTGCCAAGGAATGACCGAATCTCATAGTGGCGACAAGCAAACCCCAGTGAAGGGGTGTGAATCACAGAGCAACAAAATTAGAACTTACGGCAGCCGGCTTAGGGTCAAGCAGGCTGCCGAGTGTGCGCCTATACAATGCGCTTAGAACCGTATCTAGAGGACATGGCAGCTACAGCGTGTAAGGGCTACGTGCGAAAAATATGGTACACGTCGTTACACACACGCACCATTGGTTCCAGTTTGTAAGAGGCGGAAAATCCGTTTAAATAGATGGTCAGGTGAAGGTTGTGCCTGCTATACAATTTTTAACCCGTCACGCACTGCTTGTAGTAGGTGTCGTGTAAACCATTGCATACATCTGAAGAGATCGACCACAATCTACATGCGTTCAGCCGACGATACAGAGACGGTAGCGAAGTAGTTGCGTGGGCTTGGCTTGCATTTCATACAGTATCGGAGAATTTGTACCTTATTTCTGTGTTGCGATTGAAAACAGTTCTGCAGCTTGTGGACGTGGGATACTTACGATTGTCTCGCTGAGAAACGGTACAGAGACAGCAGCATTTGGAGTGCTCGGCTGGAGAGCAGGTATGGTAGCCGTGGTATGGCCTGGGGGTTGTTGCGAGTGTGGTTAGGGTTTGGGGGTATCGGAGATGTTGCAGAGCGGAGAGTTGTATCTGGTTAATAGTATATTTTATTGGAGCTTCCGCGTCACGCATTCGGTCGACAGGGAGGAGGCTGTGGGCAGGTGAGGGCGGATACTGAAGAAGCGCGCCTTGAGTGGCACGCGGTGGTTACTGGTAGAGGTCTTGAAGGATGTACACATCTGTACTTTTGAAGTGGGTCTGAAGTGGGTGCGCATTCAGCGTCGTGAGTTGCCAGTGCGTGGGCAGCGTAGTGAAATTGTGATTGAACAACTCCGTTGGGCGCACGTTGTCGTACACTGGTGGCGCGTAGCTTCTTGTGACCTTTTGCAACGTCGTACGTGTACTTCCTGGGCCACGGCGGCCAAACGTACACGCTTTTGTGAAGGAGGATTGCGCATCGAAGAAGCCACCGGCTTCAGAGTCTTTATCCCCGCTTGCGACTGACAGTTCAGCTTTTGTGTTCCTGGACCGCGACAGTATGCGGCGGGTTGGTTTCGTACAGGTGCATAACCTACATACACTCTGTTCAGGGCGACGGAAGGATGTTTTGTATCATTCGTGATACAGTTCTAGTACTGTAGCCATGCTTGCAGGGTTGAATGCGTAGTGTTCGGCACACACGTGCGCAGGCGCAGTTGTCTCCATCTTTGCGGTAGTATGATACGTGGTGACATACTGAAGAAGACGCATACTGGGCCACCGGGTTGTTTGGTGCTGCCAACGATTGGGGGGCATCCCGCTGTTTCTTACAGGTGTAGGCACGCTCTCAGGGTGCGCGTGGAGAATGTTGCCCTCCCGATACAGTCACGAGAAGACAGCTCCTGCAAAAGAACGAAGGTTAGCAAAGCAGAAAAGCCTCTCTACCTCTACGTGCACTCCTGCTGCGTTTTCGGCAACAAACTGCGGATACCTTTGATCAGTATACTCGACGCGGCAGTAGCAAAAACCTTCACGCTTTACGTCAGGAGGTAAGCAGCAAGACGGAGTGGGGAGGAGAGTAGGGCACTCAGAGTGAGGACAGGCTGGAGACGCGATTTACAGCCGCGCCGTACGCTAATATTTTGACGGCCTGGGTAACTATATATTTTCGCAGACTGTCACTGCGGAGGTTGTCGGCACGCAGGCGCGCCACGTGACTGGTGGAGAATCGTGGTGGTTTGTGCACGGCCTTGTATATCACGTGTTTTGAAGAACTAACGCCTGGATGTGTTGAACAAGTGAATGAACGTTGGATAGTGCCCACGTTCGTGAATGTTTCCGCTTGTCAACCGCTATTGTACGTCTATCGTACACGGGAGACGAATGGCGAACCCCACAGAGCACCGCTCTCGGGGTGATGCATTTGGTGTGGTGTTTACACTACCGGAAGTGGTCCCCTGCATCGTGCAAGTTGGCACGACTTTGACGCGGTCTGCCAGCTCGACACTTCATCTTTTGTCACGCATCCCTTTAAGGTACGTACATACGCGTGCATTTGTGTTGCCGGTCCGCCGAAGACACGGAGGCATCTGGCGATGTGAGATACACTGAACAGACCTACATGCGGACGCCAAGGCCGTAGGCAATACCGCATGTCCTCAAAAATTCAGACGTGTTTTTTAGACGGAGGCGTGCTGCGTCACTTGAACACAGGCGTCGTATCGTCAGTTGCAGCTGGCGTCTGCGCCTGTGTCCCTCTACCTGTACGTGAGGTTTTGAAGCTATTTGCTGCCGGGCTAATGCCTTCTGAGTATCTTTGCGCGATAGACATATGGAGTCTGCGCGTGCACGAGAGGTGTCACAAGCATTCCACCACCACGTGCGTGACACAGCAACATGCGGCCACAAACCACAGACAGCTTGCAAGCTGACATAGGAGCCTGCGTCTACGTTTGGATTCGGATTGCGGGGAACACGGAGTTGTAAGCGCGGGAACTATTGACAGTGCGGGTATCATATCAGCAGCCTGTGCCTTTGCAAAAAACCCGTTGTAAACTGCGTGTTCTCCCTTGCACAGGATGCCACATGCTCTCTGCATCTCCAGGAAGTAGGAAACTAAGTGGAATGGCGGGTGGATCAGTTTCGCAATGGTATACTGACGACCTGTGCCGCGTGTTACCAGGGTTGCAGATTCTTGCGGGCGTATGCGATTTGTATACGTGTGCTACAGTCCAGACTTGTAATCTCCTCCACACGTGAGTGCATCTTACCAGAGAGTGCGTCAACAATTACGGTGCGTACGGGGACATGATACACAATGTTCACAGTTCTTCTCTGTGTAGCCACTTGTTTCTGAGTCAATCGTCGACAGCCTTTGAATGCCTGAGCGCGCAGGGGATCTTCTACAGTG
This sequence comes from Sarcocystis neurona, assembly GCA_000727475.1. Lineage (NCBI taxonomy): Eukaryota > Apicomplexa > Conoidasida > Eucoccidiorida > Sarcocystidae > Sarcocystis > Sarcocystis neurona. The sequence goes on along the minus strand of KL647316.1, from coordinate 70,729 downwards.
GAGAGCCATGATGGTCACCTGTCGCAAGGACGCGGCTCGACAAGAGTTGTTGAAGGAAAGGTGTGTGATTGCAACGTGGTGGATATGTGTACAAGCACCGGTGTGTGAAGCGTGGAAATCGGCAGTGTATCTCATCCTTCACTACAGCACGGCGCTTTAGGAAAGAGTGCATCCTCGACTGCCAGAGGCTTTGTGAGCTTGCAGCCTCCACTGTCAACGGCTGTGCGAACGTGCACCCTCGAGTGCGCAAGGCTGTGTGGGGGCAGGTTGACACGTGCGTGGACAAATTTGTCCGTTGAATGATAGGAAGTAGGCACTTGGAATGAGGGTTAGACCGGCCAGTTCTTAGTAAGTGCAGGTGGTGCACGCTGAGCTTTACAGGTGCGTAACAATGTTCTGTGCTCACAGCGTGTGTTCTGAGATGTCCTTGGCATATGTGTGCCACGTACCAAATGAAGGGCGGATTGTGTAGTTGTACCTTAAGTGTCACCACTGGCATAGGAGACTGTACGGACCTGTGAATGCTGACTTCAAGATGGTGCTTCGATGCACACATGTCCAATCTTTGTTGTGACGGTGTGGAGACAGACGCGCCGAGAGCCAACAACCGCTAGAGGAGGGAGTACTTGTGAGCGCAGGGGGGACCTGCGAGATCGTCGGGTTGCCTGAGAACAGGAACACGGAAGCGCTGAGTGACACACGGCGTCTCGCCACGTAAGTGTAGATGAGGAAGGCGGACAGCGCGTGTAATCTGACAGTCGTATGGAATTTGAGAAGTCGTGCGTGTACGGACACGCCTCAACACGCTTATGACCCAGGACGTGAGCAAAAAGGCGACATGGTCAATGCATCCGCTCATTAGTTCTACACTCTACTGATGTTTATCCTCCGTCTTTTACTGGTTGCAAGCTGCGGCGTCTACGTTTGTACAGCTGTACACAGAGTGAAACGCGTTCTGAAAGTCGTCCTGGGTTTTGATGGACTGTGTGAAAAACTGCAGAGGTGCATTTTTCCGTTGCTGGCGAAGGCACCCTGGGCAATGCCACTGCGGCAACGGACAGCACTCGTACTATAAGCGACGGTCAGCCTGCCGAGCTGGACGTTGAATGTCGCTTTGAAGACAAAGGTGTCTAAAACCGTTTCTTGGATACCGGACGCTGTGCCCTTCGGGTCTGCGGGGTTGGGCGAGTGTGTTACGAGCGTGAAGGCAGGGCGAAACTGCAATGCACAGAGAATTCCTGACTTGTAATGCGAACGCTTTTGGTGCTGTGCAGCAGCCTGTTGCCGCACAACTTTGGACTTTGCGTTAACGATGAGACGCTCAGGGACAGTTGCCTACGTGGCTTACTGGAGTAGCTGTAGGATACATCTTGAATGGCGTCGCGCTGCATAATCGTTTTTGCTTTACCTCGTGGATACCGGAGACTTATGCTAGGTGAGCACGATGTTTTATATGTGCGCTCATATAGGCGAAGACGCGTTCTGGGTAACACGCTTGACGGTGCCTTCGCAGAGCAGTCAAGAGAGGAGAGGTCGCGGAGAGGAATGAGGGTGAGCAAAGCAGATCAGCCTCTGTCCCTCTATCTACACTCGTGACTGGAAGCCTGTCAATGCTGGAGACAAAGTGCGGCTGAAGAAGGCCGTCACACGTGCGCATTCTTGGATTGGGGACTTTGGCTGTCCACGGTTGCCAAAGTAGTTTTCGCCGCATTCCGTAATATGACTTTTATGTATGCTTGGCTCAGTATCGCACTGTAGGTCTAGGAGCTCAAGGACTCGTGAGTAGTCCGTCGTCTCCACCACTCACGAATCAGTGTCAGTATTCTTCGACCACAACAGTATGCGACGGATTACTCTGTGCAACTGCAGAAGGTGCTTACACTCTGTGCACCACGGGTGTGTGGTGCCCTGTTCCGTTGACGGCATCAGTACTCGAGCGCTGGGGGCGTGATTCATAGTGTGCACGCACAAGTGTTCCCATTCAACGGTAGTACGAGAAGTGATGACGCATGTTGAACTTCTACGGGGCCACCTGGTTGATTGATGCGGCTGACGGTCGCGGGGGCATCCGGTTGTTGCTTATAGGCGTAGACGCGTTCTGGGTAACACGCTTGACGGTGCCTTCGCAGAGCAGTCAAGAGAGGAGAGGTCGCGGAGAGGAAGGAGGGTGAGCAAAGCAGATCAGCCTCTGTCCCTCTATCTACACTCGTGACGCGTATTCATCACCAAAGTGCTGGCCTCACTGATCACAGAGCCTGCTGGGACAGTAGCAGAAGCGTTGATTTCCAACGTCAGAAAGTAGGCAACTAGACGGCGTGGAGAGAAAAATGTAGCAGTCAGTGTTGGACGGGAAAGCCGGGGCAGGCCATGGGGCTGCCTACGTGCTGAGGTTCCTGTGTTGCATGCTACCAGATGAATGCCTGTACACATCCGTTTAAATGTCGGGAGGGTCACACTGTGTGCACATAAGCGTCCGGAGTGTAGTGCAGAGGAAACTGCGCCCTTGTGTTTCCGTACACAGGATGTGTTTGACACGATGTTTAACCGAGATACCATTATTGGTGTAACGTGGAGTACAGAAGCTGTTGCTTTTGGGCATCCGGGTGAGCAGCCCGAATTGTAGCTATTCAAGTGGCTTATGCAGTCAAACACGTAGGGGGAGAAGATTGTCGTAACAGGCGAAGGGCTGCGAAGGTAGAAAAACACTCGAAGGATTGAGGTGTAGACTCGATACGATGCGCGTCTCTGTCACATCTCTATTATGGGGCTTCCGCATTGCCTGGTGGCCGACGGCCGGACGTCTGCGAAGGTGGTAGTCTTGAGAGGCCTCCGCGTAAATGTGTGGACTTGTCGTCGACTGTAACATCCTACACGATATCTCGTGATGAGGTGCCACTGCAGGTAATCGCTTATGGCCGTCGTGTTACAGAGATTAAGATTGAGTCTGCCTACACAGGTACCTGAGTGTGGTGTAATTGCGTGGCTGCGGGGATGTGTGTGCTCGTCTAGTTGGGAAATCGCAGACCAGACCCGTGACCAGCTACATTAGTGCCTTCAGCGGCGTTTGAAAATCCACTCAGGACTGGTGACCCGTATTTGGCTGGTATTCTGTATCAGTTGCTCGCCGTAATTTGAGAATGCAACAGCAGTCACTAATAATATGACGAGGCGTCATATGTACGAAATGTTTTCGGAAAATAGTCGCTGATCAATGTGTCTCAGAGCACAGAATGACCATTTGAAGAATATACAGGTATGTTCGAAAATGCCCCCGTCGGTGTCGTGCGCCATATTAACTGGTAGTGCTGTGACGGTGCGTACGAGTTCGACTGGCGTGAAGTTTTTTGCACAGATTCAGAGCGACTCGCTGAGACGAAAGCGTTTCACCTTAAGCAAGTAAGCAGCTTGTGGAAAAGTACAGAGTCGCATTTACTTGGAAATGTACAGAGTCGCACTTACTGGGCCACACATTTAATGGATGTAGAATCTTAGAACCGCACTGCTGCAGGTCGATTACGGGGCACACATACATGCGTGGGTGTGTAGAAGTGTATCTGGCCGACGTCCGCATGTGCCGAGAATAGTGGCAGATGTCAGATACTGTTGCATGTGTGTGCTGTTCGATAATGCCAGTGTACGCGCTCTGCGCTACTTTGGACGCGCTTTGAAGAAGCATGATTTTTCGTGCTATTACTGCGGTGGGGTAGACGGCGTTGCGCTTGGTAGGTGGAGCAGCTACCGCGACAGTGACAGGTCTCTATGGGCTGCCAGATGTGTGCTAACTGGCGTTCGCAAATGCAGCCATATGAGCGGAAACAGACCTCGCCACGTAGCAGACTGTGGATTGTTCCGGAACCACTCGTAACTCGCAGAGAGAACCAGTGCTGTCGGTTCTGGAGAAGCAGTGCGACGACGTCATCTCCTGGGTGTGCACACACGTTTCTTTAATCTCAAGCTTGTAAGGAGCTTGAGACTATGCCAGCTGGTACTAATTGTGGTTGTGTCTACAGACGGGCGCCGTCCTCGACACGCGCTTGTGCCACCTTGAGAGATCCTGCATACAGTCAAGTCTCTAAGGATGTCGACTGCCCTGCGAATTTAAGACTTCGTTTTCTCAGTTGGTAGTTTTCTCGTGAGTAACAGTCTGATTCTGCTTATCTCGCAATGCAGAGAAAGTTGCGTATTTGCAGATGCCACTCGTGCTCCAGGGACAGCCTCTTGTCACGACAGCTTCATGAAAGCTGGCCCCTCAGACCAACGGACCTATCAGATTATCATAGTAAAGACGGGTGTGGCTCGGCTGAGTCGTTTCTTGCTCCTCGGTCGATTGCGGTTTCCTATCAAAAGGTGGACGCACGGGTGCTGCATTGTCGTCGACGTTTAGACTATGTATAACGGTATGTCTCCGGAAGTGTAGTGTCAGTGTGGAGCCCATTTGGAGGAAGGTGGAAATTGTTACAAATCGCCACTGTCTCGAGGTGTATGTTTCTCCATGAACTGTTGTTTTTGTTTCGTTGGTTAGCACTCCGGGTGCAGAGAGGCGCTTGTGTACTGGCGTGCTGCGCATCTGAATGCTATATGGCTGCGGAATCGCCATTCTTTCAGCGTGCGAACAGTTGCGTCATGTTGAGAAAGTCTTGAGCCTGCGGGCTCGTGCCGTTGAATGCAAGCTGCTATAATAATAAGCAGTGACAAGTGTGTTCGCAAGGAGTGTTAGAGCTGTCATTAGCGTTGAGGTTGCTAAAACTGTTAGACGGGAGGCCGTGTGAACAGGTTGACACCTGCGTGTGCACAGAGATGCATTGCGTCGTAAGCGAGTGAGCTGCTAGGGGACGATGTTTGACATGGTTGATGCCTTTGTGGCATGGCGTCAGCGTGTTATGCCCAAGGCGTGTCCATATGTTTATGCCTCCCCACGGATACAACCTCCTATAAGGTAAAGATGGCCGATGGCATATACAACACGGAGCAGCTTGATCTGGACATGCAAAGGTTCGACGGCTTCAATATTTTGCATATTGTGGTGTGGGGATGGCTGTCTCCGTGAGCAGCGTTTACTACAACAGGACTGTGCGGCGTTACTAAGGTGAGACCGCAAAACGGAGCCACGGATCTAAGAGACCGCCGTCACTCAGGTGTGAGACAAGCTTACAAGATGGCGTGCAGAGGTTATGCACCATGATATCAGCAGTAGGCGTAGCCGTAATCGATCTGACGAGGCACTGCACGACATATGCCGGGATGTTGGTGAAGGCCGTGCGCGCTTACGTGTCGAAACCCTATATCATCAGCTAGTTCGATGTTTGTACAAGTGCGTTCCATCCAAAGTACGTAAGACGCTGGAGGGATTTTCCGAGCCTTCGGTGGGCGCATTCAGAGAAGAGCGTTCTGCATGTGCGTTTGGCCCGTAGATGGTTTCGCACATGTAATGCAACACCGTGGCCTTCTGCATGTCTCCTGTAAGCTAGAAAAAGCTGGAGAACATCCCGGAGAGTACGTGTATCTTCTCGAAAGGAATAGAAGCCTCCAGCAACTTACGTCGCCTACGCTTGATCAATAGTTGATAGAAAGGGCACACCGGGTATTGAAATGATAGAAGCATGCTGGAGGGCTACGGATCTGACGAAAGCAACAACTGTGCTTGCAGTCCAACAGAACCACACGTGCTTTGCGTAACGCAGAGCTTGAAAGATTAAAGTACAACACACGTGAAGAGATCGACTGGAGAGATTGTGTTGTACCGAAGTGGTTGCTACTACGTTGGCAGTGCGTATGTCGTCTTCATCCGAAGCGCTGCGAGCGCAGGTCGGGAGTTGTGTACCCGCGCGATTACATTTCACTTTAAGAGAGTAGGCAGGTCACACAGACTCTGGAGGAACTGGTGAAGCGCTTGTCTCATGGAGGAGCGCTTATCTACTTGTGGATCCCTTACCGTACCGGACTGATTTACCCGTGTCCTCTTGTGCCATATACATACGTATAGGCGTCTGCAGGGGCACAACGTGTGCTACACGTGAGATCTCTCAAGTTAGATTGTACAGGTACTGAAGCAAAAAGACCCAGGTAATTGGTGACGTCGCAACAGAATCGCAATCTTGCTGCATTCCTGCCAGACAATATTTCCCTGGAGAAAACCGCCCCCCTTTGAATCGCTTGGGTGCAATGAAGTGCTGTTGCCTAAGCAACAGGGCCGGCATCAACAAGCTCAACTCTGTGATGTGGGTCGCAGTGAGCTGCGAGCATAGCCTTTGTTGAGCAGGCACGTGTGCTCATCGACAGGTGCCTCCTTCACTGGAGGTGGTAGTATACATACGTAAACGCGCACCATAGCCTGGCAGCGGAAGCTGTTTGCAAACTCGAACACGTGTGTGTACGCCTGCGTTTCTCCCTCAGCAAGTAGGCAGTGTGAAAGAACGCCTGGCAGACAGCATAGGACACTGAACGAATCTGTATAAAAGTGATACATGGTAATGGGCGTATGGGGTATGTGATCACGTAGGCGCAAACCGCCAATTGTAAGGATCTCTTGTCGCTACGGTAGACTCCGTGAAATGCCCCCACCTTTTCCCCATGCTCAGCACTTCCGTAAAGCAATCACCTGACCTGCGTCCGTTGCTGTCGCAGTGGCCGGAGACGACATAGTTCGCAGTCGCGTGGATCGCCATCACTGAACGCAATGGCGCTAGGATATTTCCACGTAGGGGAACGCTCGGTATACTGCATCGAACTGACTGCCCAGCATCAGGCTTGTGTACAGGTGGACACACTGGAGTGCCTTGCACCATAGCAGTTGGCAGTACGTGAGCAGCGCACGCCTCATCGTTTGTAGAGTGCTGCAGGCGCATGTTTACACGTTGTAGTACACAGAAGCGTGCTTCATCGAGAGGCCGCGAGCAGGGACAAAAGTACTCAGGAACTCTGTCACCGTGTGATGAACTCGCTAAGTGTCGGGCGTTTGAAAGCAAGTAGGTTTTTGTGCTTCAGGATTGCGGGTAGCCCTGTGTGCACGCACGTTTGTAGCGGCGGAATCTTGTGCATCTTTAACGCGTCTCTGCAGAAAACGTAACTTCGTGCTCCCGACTCCGTGTGGAACAACAAAACGAAACC
>KL647316.1:6252-52799 GCA_000727475.1 Sarcocystis neurona | reverse complement strand
TGGCAAATCAGTTTGTAATGTGTCAGCGACGTAGGCACTTCGTGGGTGCGGCACAAGGATCAGGTCAGGCGGTGAAGCAAATGGAGGACTGTGGCAGGACGAGGCAGATGGGAGATTGCGCCTGAGACGTGGTATGCTCCAGGCAGCGCAGTGGACTGGAACGGCTGGGTTGGTGGAGCTGGCGTCATTTTTTGAGGCCGTGGTGCGGGTCTTTGGTTTGTGACAGGGATCTATATAAGGAGGTTGAAAGAGATACGTAGGCCCGCTTCTGGTTCTCTCATCCGGGTGTCGTTATGCGGAGTCAGACACGTTTCCGGGTATGATGTGTATTTTTCGTATTCGCCTACAGTCGTTCATTTACTGTGCGTACACAGTCCCAGGCATTCGCCTGCATAACGTTTTATCTCCAACCGAGCATGCATATATATATATGTATATATGTACATACTCGAATATCGCATCCGGCTCGTGTAGGGTTCTTACTGAATTTGCAGTGGATGCGAGGCACAGAATGCGTTGAGCGCTACATTGGTGTATGGGTTGGTGAAGGAGAAGAGGTTTGTTAGGAGGCTTCTAAGGGTGTCCTGTATCATTTGTACTGGGAGTGACTAGGTAGAGGTAAGCACGTGACTGCCTGCACGCTACGTGACCATGCCGGTAGTTGTTGCTGTGCACTGCCGCGTGTTCCACCCCTAGGAGGTAAGTTTCCGCAGGAAGCGTCGGACGCGTGAGTCGCTGGATGGCTTGTGCATTAAGCGCAGCCTCTCACTGAACTAGAACGTGGATGCCTGCTTACGGAAATTGTATAAAATGTATGTAGACGTGCTACCGACATTCACGTGTAATTATGTCACAGCAGAAGGAGGACAGAGTCTACTGGTACTCGTGGACGAGTGTGCAATTTTGGGATGTACTTAGTTTCAGGGTATAGTTATATTGTCGATAATCGGTGGGTATCACCGAAATGTTCGCTGCTGCTGAGATATCCATGCAGCGCAAGACCCCGCGCCAGCGTATCTGAATTACTGACCCCTAGACGAACTGAGATAAAAAGAGAGGGCTCTGCGCAGCAGTAAAAGTAGTCCAGGGTTACGGGCACCTCCATGCTGACTCTTGTTGTGGGTGTAGTCTCTCTGAAATTTGTGGCGTGCTCTCTCTTACCTTCGTTGCCTGGGTGATGCACGTACGCTGGATTGCTTGGCGCCAGTATATGACCTGTTCTACATACGTGTGTGCGAACACGTGTTTAATTTATCAGGAGGTAAGCAGCTGGCAGGTAGGGAGAGGTTATCACTAGGTGTGCCTGGTTGAGGCTGTCTTGTGGAAGCGCCTTAGATCGTTTCGACAGTTACCGAGGAAAGCGTACATGTCAATATGTGCACGGATGTAACGCCGTCTGCGTATGAGCAACCTTCGACTCTCTGCACTGCAGTTATCGGCGCATTGTCCGCTAGGGGGGGAAAAGCTGACTCGACGCTTGTGATGCAGCAGAATGCTGCGACAGTTACAAGTGCTACGCACTTGCCTCGGGAACAACTCTGTTTACAACTGGTACGTGCGGGACGCTGTTTTCGTGCTGTAACCGAATAAACTCTGACTATAATTGATCCCTACGGCATGGTAAACTCTTGGCGTACACCTGCGTATCTGTGCTAAGGAGAAGAGCGCCTAGCAGCGTAGGGGTTGTTAATGTCGCGAACAAAAAACAGCGCTCCTTCACCCGTTAAAAACCTGTGCGACAAAACACGCGCACACGGGGAGGCGTCGACGTTTTCCCATAAGCGAGTAAGCATCTGCAAAAAAGAGCACCAAATAGAGCAACGCTTGCTTTGGCTAAAGGAACGTACCTGCTCAAGCCGTACACCTACGTATATGTAGCCAGGAACGCATATACGCACTTACTCAGTACACATCAAAATGAAGATTGCGCACGGTATTGTAGGCCTAAACATTTTAACCCGTCATGATCTGTGTGACGTATTGCGGGTCTTTTCTCGCACTAGGTTTGGAACGACACAACTGAGTAACCCTGCCGGGGCTACCACGCGATGGGGGATGCCACTACGAGGTCCCAGACACTCACGGCTACACAGTCACGTAGTGACTGTGTAGATTGCGTGCACATAGACAGGAGTGCGTCGCACAGCGTCAGCGGAAGGTTGTGGAGTCCGGCAGAGGGCAAGGCGTTGGATTGGCAGAATGCTAAACGAGGTAGAAGATGTGCGGGCAGAGTCTTGAAGAGCCGTGGGAGGAGGTTGAAGTATACTTATGTGCACGTACATTCTTCCCTAAGCAAGTAAGCAGGTGCAGAGTGCATATGTAGCGTGTACAACGTGATGCTAGAAAGTTATTTTTACGCTTGAAGAGCGGATCCCCCTATGCTTCGTGCAAAGCAGAGGCAACGTTCGCATGCAGTTTTGTGGCATAGTTGACCTTGTCTGTTTCTCAACTGAGGTGGACGGCAGAGAATGGTGCTGCGCGTCTGTGCCAGTTTTAAGGTGTCGACTTCCTTCTGCAACGCTATCATTGTATGTTTTGATATTGGTTACGGAAGAAGGATTGGGTGCTGTAGGGTGTGATGCACTGATTAGCAACAGATGTGGCGACCGGCGACAACTCGGTTTGGCGAAAGACGTTGCGCGTGTGGGAGACCCGAGGAGTTATCCGGATAGATCTTCAGAGCACCGGACTTGTACCACATCAGAGGAACTGTTTTTCTCGGTTTTATCACAGGTCCTTGCTCTTCGAACTACGGCATCTTGCGTGTGCCTTTATTCTCAATGTCGCAGTCTGTCTGCACAGGCCGCGACCTCTGCGGAAGCGACGCGGGTTTCACCTAAAGCGTGTAAGCACGTGGAGGAAGTATCAAACACGTTACGCACTAGTTCATGTGCATGCGACTAATTTGTGGGGTCGTGTCTTTTTATAGTGTGTTTACGACGTACTTATACACGTACGTATACGTGAGTGTTTCAAAACAGGGGTTTTGCAGTGGACATTGCTGGACGCTTGTACATTTTCGGTGGTTTCGAACGTAGGTGTGGTGTTATTGTCTCGCTGCCGTTCGAGCGCTCCTTTTACGCATACTGTCCTCCATTGCTTTAATCGCATCCACCATCTACTCCCAAATGTGGCAATATCTCAGTCGGCGGTGAATCCGTTGTAGTTGGGCACTGCGATGCTGGAATACGGCTACTGCGTGCGTCGGCAGGAGGTACCGTAGTGATGGACGAGCTTTTTGTGATACAATGTGTGCGACGCAAGGGTCGGAAGGCGTGTTTCAGCAGAACGACAAGAGTACTCTGGGTGTAGCGCGTGTGTCTACTTACAGGGTGCACTGCTGATTCCCATTGCGGCTTGTAAGCAAGCTGGAGATCCGTGCAGCCAAATGCGCTCCGTGTTGTAAGGCTGTGAGCTTGTAGAGGAAGGCTTGAGGTCATTCAAAAAACTGTTGTAGGAATTGGATTCGGTGTGCTACAGAGGTTGTCTCGTACGTCGTGCACGTGGAGTCCAGAGAGGCTTGTATGCACGACAAGAGGTAACGTCTACGGCATGAAAATGAATCAGCTCAGACGGAAGGTGGAATCTGTTACTGCGTGTACGCACGTGTGTGTTGGCTTGAGGGCGCTGTTTCGCAGAGGACAGATGTGTGGCACGCCACAATGTTGTGATTGAACTCGCGTAACGAGCTGGGATGCTGAAATGGTTAAGTCATCTGTGTAGGCTATCAGCTGTAGGTACCACTCTGCTAGCGTCAGCGCTCGGTTCGCATGTTGCAGGGCTGCAGAGTGGTGCCTTCACATAATGCGGACATTATCTTATTGGTCAGCGTTCGGCACACCATAGCTGTCGACACTGGTTGAGCGAAGGTTAGGCGATCAATGGACCACGGACTGTGGGGGTCAATCTGACACATGACGACACACAACGTCGCGCTCCGTGTGAAGCGTGTAAGCATCTGGGAGAGATGAGAAAGGCATACCATGATGGCTGCACTCGTTTCATGAGCTGACAGTAGATGCGTGTGCAACTAGATGACAGCCCTTTAACGTTTCTGCACTAGAGTGTATCAGCCCCGATCGGTTGCCTTGTCGGTGCTGTAAATAATTACGTGTCTCTCTTGCTTCAAAAAATTCTGTCCGCTACGCTCGCGCCACCGCGTAGCCGTAGTTAGCGTTCAGTGTGTTGATGGGCCGACGACATGAGAACCCAGTGGTAGGATTAAGGTTAAGCAAAGCTGTTTGTGAGAAGACACCGTGCAAGAATATTCCAAGGATTCGAGTTTTGCTGGAGTTTCGCTCCCTACGTTCTTATGGTTATTATTGTGGCGTAAACGGGGACAGTTGATGATCGCCTGATACGCCTGGTGCACTGCACGTCGAAAGCGTTCGACTCCGCGACTAGGGGTGACCGCTTATCAGTGTTCTTGGCCCACAGAGATGAGCAGTTCACAGGTCGTGCATTGCGGGCACTGCGCATTTCGGTAGAGTGTCCGTAGAAGTACCTAGTAGTGCTAGACGACGGGACACACTCTCGATTCCACAACACTTAGCGGCTGAATCTTTTAGAATCGTCTACGATAGGATATACGCTTATGAGAAATCCGCGCTACCAACAAGGCAGACAAGGATGCTTTTTCATGTAGCAGTTACCCATCTGCGCTTCAGGCACGTATAACCACTTACTGATGTGTAGGTAAAACTGGCGATTCCTCAATTCGCACTTATGTGTACAACTGCAGAGCGGGGACGCTAAGCACTACGAAGATGAGTCGGATGCGATTCTCAGTACGGCTGTGTGTGGCGCTTGCATCGGTTTGATCATGTAGGGCTGCAGAGCTGTGAACGTATGGTGGGGCGCGCCTGTTAGGATGTAAGATCATCAATAACGCAGATTACAGCTGCCGTTCACGAAGAGTTTACTTAAGTAGGCTTTGTGCATGTAATTGTACAGACGTGTGCGTTGTTGGCGATGGAGGAGGGGGACGGCATGTATGGACCTTGTGAAGAAGAAAAGTGTATGGTGTCGCTATGTTATCTATATTTCATGTATCGGGCAACGTGTAATACTGCAAGTTAGAGTGTGTTTCAGGTCAGGATATAAAAGGGTCCCAACAGCAAGCAGAAAACCCCTACAGTGTCGGTCTCAGTGAGCGGTGGAGGTTGTTCCGACAACGCAACATTGCAGGACGCTCAGCGTGTGTGCGACTGTGAGGGCGGCTGGAAAGGGCGCGCTGTACCACAGGTGGATTCTTTTGTTGGGATGGCATGTGGGTTTCGCGGTTGATCGCCTCACCAGTTCAACCTGGTTCACAGAAACACATACGCAAAAGTTTGCTTCTGTCTTCTGACCACAGCAAAATTGGAATTAGCTGTGAATTCAAGGTCGACGGTATGAGCTTGACGGCAGACTTGTCCCACGAAAGTTAGTTTGCGCTCAACGACTTGGAGATGCGAACTGGAAATTACAGGATACGTGTACGAATTGACGTGTTAGATGCCTTGCATGTAACCAGCTCACGCAGGGACACCTTCGGCATACGACTCCGCTCGACTGTGCCTACGATTGGGTCCGCAGCGTTGCTAGGATTGTTGATGCCTTACGAGCAATTTGCAATTGAAGAGTTGTGAAGGGTGAGAATGCAGTGCAAGCGCTAAAATAAGTCGACTATAGATGGCACCCGCCAGCAGTTTATCAAGAAGCAATTGCATAGTTTACAAATTAGTAGAATTTTTCGGACTCAGCAACGTGCGGATTCGAGGTATCGGGGAAACGTAGGTGGGAAAACTTTCTCGAATATTCTTAAACGCAGTCGGGGGTATTGTGTTTGAAGTGCTTGGCAGTCAACGTTTGAAGCACTATATGAGCAGGATGAGACGTGGCCGTACACATACAAGCGTTTCTGCACTAGCTTGTATGCGACTACGTTGACTGTCTAGTGTTCAGTCGATGGAAGGAAATGTCCAGACAGATGCAGTATCGTATGTGAAGTACGTAAGTTGCTGTGCTCGTATGATAAAAATGTGTATACTGGTGAAGACGTACAGCGACTTCGGCATGGAGGTCTGGAGTCAGAGCTCTCATCTGGAAACTACTGCGACTCATTGAGACGTGACCGATGATGCTGAAGATGCCGCTTGTGAGGTCTGACTACTTTGAAGAGAGGGTAAAGGGGACCGTTTCCGACGCGTGTTCCACAACCAATTGGGTGGTTCACAATTATGCTGGTAATCACCTGACTGTAAATCAAAGGGGTGCACATCAATGTCCACTCCAGAACACAGACACCAACACGCGGGCAGCTCTCCGACTTTGGGCCTACTCGTGTCGCGCTGCGGTTTTTCTATGAGAAGATTCACTTTTGACTGCCAAAGGACTGCCCTTGCACTTCCACACACGCGTATACAAACAAAACGTTAAATGATTAGGAGGTAAGGGCAGGAAGAGTATAACAGGAGCACCAGGACATGAAAGAAAATTTTAACGGATATCCAACCTATCGGTTTACAAGCTTGCATCGGGAAATGGTGTCAACAAGGTTGTCTATGCCTCCCGAGCTACCCCGTCTCCAGAAAGAGAATATGCCACGACTGCCTGATGCTGCGGCGGTTTGTTCTCACCTGCCAGTGATCTGACTTCAGAGATGGCGGGTGTGGATCATTGCAGAAAAGATTTGAATTCAAGGAAAAGAAGTGAATCGTCTGTTGTGTCGAATGCAGAAGCTGTTCCGTGCAGATGCCTACGTGATGACACTGAAACGCCGTGCGGCGTTTTCACTACTCGATTGGTGTAGGTATGAAGCCTGATTGGATATAGTGTTGCCTTTCATGATTACTGGTGTTGTCTTGAGCACGCATGAGCGTTCACTTCCAAAGGGACGCACCAGGACGTTGGAGCATATTTCGCCCTCGCGAATGTCAACGTAAGGAGGTAGGGGGCCGAAGAATGACTCAAAAGAGACAAGGGCCTGATGCTGGGCATGACGTGTAGCTGACGGACGGTTTAGGTGTGTGTACCTATGATGTGCGTGTATACACAGTGGACATACTCTCCTTATCGAGATTCTTGGATCAGATTAAGGATAAAAACGTCGATGTAGATACTGGCTGATCCAGTGGGCAGTACAGGCAGCTCTCTGAGCCACAATCCTTGCCCGTGTGTCAGGATAGTGTGGGACAAAGAGAAATGATGGCGGTGACCATAACTGCGCATGTACGAGTTCGAAGCCAGCTGGCAACGGACCGAGTACAGGGAATGACAGGCCTGTACAAAAAGGGCAGGTTTTGGACTGGCGAGCACGAAAACCGCGTCCTTAGAGCAGAAGGAGGCATGTGCGCCGGAAGCCTAATGACGGTACCGAAAGAATTGTCGATGACGCTGTTACCAGGGTATGCTAGTTTGTTTGTAGGAGGGATTTGCGACCAGACTGTGGCGTACGTACTACATACACCGTTCGTCTCAAGGAGGTAAGTAGACGGAAAATATCAGGCCAATGAGTGAGCGGGATTGTGCCTGACGAACGTTGGCTCTCACCAGAGTCGTAAAATGGTGTAAACTGAAAGTGTAGAAACACTTGTCTATCTATGTACCGAGAGACGGAGAATCCCTTGAACGGGTATCTGTTATGTCGTGCGTTTGCGTAGGGGTGTCGCTTTAGACTATAAGGTTAATGGTTCAACGTTTGTTGAAGAAACCTCATACATTCTATGTTACCCATTTGTAAGATCTGTTCTGAGGAGTGCCACTTCTGACCATTGGACTGCACAACGAATGTTCTAATGTAAGATCTCTATGACCTGATCCAAACATATTTTTCACCTGATTGCAAGGCGACACCACGGACGACGTAGATGGTGCTTCCTCACAGCACGGCGCCCCCCCTCAACCGCCGAGGGGGTCGTGTTTTTGGGGTGAGGCATCCACGTACCGATGCTCACACGTTTATGACGTTTAGCTGAAGATTGCTTGGGGCGCACTGAACAAAGCCGTATTGCACTAGGAGGTTCTGGCGATTACACACTGTTGCGTACCTACGTCGAGCTGAACAGTGTGTCGCAGAGATATGGACTGACGACGTGAGACTGTGGCTGTCGAATCCAGTTCTGGTGCGTTGTTGCACGCACTCAAGTCACTTGACGATTTCGGACGCAACATTCCCTCTTTAGGACGCGTCCACTATGCATTGTGACCTATTCTTCGCATCAGTAGAGGAAATTTGTGCAGTTGCTTTAGAGTCGCAAATCTTACACTCTTCAATATTGGCGGGGACCGGTGAGTACAGAGTCAGCCGACGGACACAAAGCGGACCAATTCATCAATGTGTTTTTGGCGTCTTGTTTCTATATGGTGCGGTTTCAGGGACCAAATGATTGACAGTCGAGCGACTATGTGAAGGCACTGACTCACTTGCGCAGCTTCGCACATGCATTTCGTTTCCTTTTATGCGGACCGTTGCTCAGGTGCAGAATGCAGACACAAAAGCACTTACTGGTGCACGACCTACACGAATTTCCGTTTCTGGCATGTGACACATATATATGTATATTTAAGTTTCTGGGTAAAAGACCTGTATCCAAAAAGTTGGTATCTTGGGGTAGATGACGGTCAGAGGGCATGGCCGCCCAAGTATAGATAATGCCAGTGCGTTTCGATGCCTAACAAAAGTGACCTTGAGGAGCGGTGCCGGGTCCCCTACCCGTAGGTGTGGGAGTCTTCAACTTGGCGGTGGCTGCGGACGTTTCAGGAGCAGTTACCAGTAGAGAATATCTCGCGAGAGAGCAGCAGCGCAGCAGAGGCGGCACAAGAAGTACTGCTCAGGCGCCGAAGAACGACACGTTGCAGACTAGGTGCTGTTGATGTGAAGCTGCACCGCAGCATGCCAACGTGGTGAACCAGCATCAGGTAGACTGCTCGACAAAGATGCGTCAAGTATGTGGTTTCCTTTTGAGCCCCCTAGGCGCCTTGAAAATCTTCATATTAATCTGCAGTGCCTGTGAAACACTTGCACTCGGGGTTACAACTTTTAAGATAAAGTCCCTCGCACACGAACGTACTTCAGAGATGCTACGCTGGCTTATCGTGAGACCCGCTTGGAATACGTGTGATTTCAGACGTCTTTCGCAAGGCTGTCTGCTCTTGTCCTATTTTTACTTGTGTAATATCTGGAATTTGCCGGCGCAGCGCCAGGGCACAACATAGGTGGCATCCCACATAGTGGGTGCAGGCGCTTGCAAGCTGTTTGGTACGTTGTATCAGCAGGTCGTGGTTCTAGGAAGGGCAGCGTCGGCAGGAGGTCGAAAGAATCCTCATCAACACTGGTGATATTGCTTCAGAGCAATGTGCAGCCGCTAGTGATTAAGGAGTCTGCGAATGTCGTCAGAGGCGTGTGCACCCGTGTGCTTTGCAAACTAAGCGTGTAAGCGCAAGGAGGAGTTGATACGCGAATAAGTCGCTTCATACTATCCACAGCCGTGGGTGTGTTATGGTAGGGGCGGAAAACTACTGTTTGCCGAATCTGTATATTCTTTTGTAGGTGTAGGCGGACGCGTGAACGTCCTAGAAACGTGTGTGAAGTTGGTTGCAAAGTGAACGTTGTAACGGGGTATGGGTTAACGTCCGATGACTGCGTTTCTTTCGGAAAGCCATTTTTGTATCGCTTAGCACCAATAAGCGCCAAACTCAGAATGAAACCCCCCAGTCGAGGTCACCTCCTTTGATTGGCTTTGAATCTGGATACTCGAATTGCCCTCCGACCTGACGGGTGTGTTGAAAGCCGCGGGGAACAACGTTACGGAGGACCATATGCACGAGCCACGGTGCAAGGTATTATATGTACATATATATATATATATATATATATAGGAAGACCACACGTGCACTGTATCCACTCGTGCTGCTTACACAGGAGCTGCACAAACCAGTATTGTAAGACTGTGAGAGTGACAAGCATGTGTGTACACTGACGGTCTATCAACAGGACGTAAGCGACAAGAGGAACGTGGCCACAGGTGTTTTTTCCCGATAGCTGCGCCTTTCAAGGATGGGACTCTGCAGTGTCATATCGTGTATGAATGCATACAAATGTGTGCATATGCGTTATTACCTCTGCATGTCAATGCACCATCCCCGGTGGCGGCTGTAGGTAGGATACTGTTAGCTGAGTGCAACAATATGACTACGTATGAATGTCAGCATCCAGATCCGTTTGTCTAGCTGAGCGACACTTGCTGTTTAGACAGTGTCCCATCTACCGGAGGATTCGTTAAAGTGGAGGAGGATATTCAGTCCGCGAAGAGCATTGCCCTCCTTTGGTACGAATAGCGTAGCATCGTCCAAGTCTTACGATGGGAGTGCGTGACTGAAAAAGCGCTTACTCACGGAGCCAGGATAGGAGAGTTATACATGGACAGGGGTATCAATGGACCTGTGCCTCGTTGTCCGTAGTTGTCTAATAGAAGCAAATGCGTGGTCAACGGCAGCGGGAGATTGTGGTTTGGTGGCCACTTCCGTCCACGCAGGAGCTTAAAACTCATGCTCAGCACGTAAGCGAGTAAAGAATTATCTGACGAGTCGGTGGCTCCATGGTGGGCTTGATCGGTACTGCTCGTTACAAGGCTGTGTGGTTGCCGGTGCGGAGGTATGAACTGCACAGGGTGTGACCACTGTGCCTTGGACGGGAAATGAAGGACCTGGGATACCCCTCGAACCGGCGCAGTGGGACCATCTAAAGTTTCGAAGGGGTTCTGTACCCCCTGTGGCAATCTGATCCTACCCCGGAAATACCTGATACTCCTGAGCTTCAGTTGCAGCTCAGGACTACGAATTTACCAGTCGTTCATCCTTTGCTGCAGCAGACAACTGGAATGATGGGTGACTCGTGCGAGGTGGCGGATCTGTATTTTAAAACATGCTGAAGTCACCAGCTTGTCTTCTCACGGGAAGATTGGTATTGACGTGGACACCTGCAAAATCTTTGGGAGGCTAGACTTTTAAAAAGCATGACAACTCGTCGACAGGATGCCAACGGAGTGTGTGAGCAAGTAGGCACACTTTCAACCGCGCTCTAAAGCACATGCGAGGAGGCGCCGATGCATGATCACAAGACAGTAAGCAACTAAGAAACAACATCCACTCCTGTAACTGGATGCTACGGCTGAATAAACTTACCTTTGAATGGAATACAACCAGACGTATACACTAGTAAGGCGTAAAAACCTGGGGATTCATCTTATCACACAAAAACGACGATTGAGTACAGAAGCGTAGGCGTGAACATTCTAGCTCATCATGATCTGTGTGACACCTGGTGGGTCTTGACTTGTCCCAGATTTGGAACGACACAACTGTCTGACCCTGCTGGGGCGATGGGGCGTGCCAATACGAGACAGAAGTGCGTCGCACAGCGTCAGCGGAAGGTTCTTGAGTCTGGCAGAGGGCAAGGCGATGGATTGGCAGAATGCTAAACGAGGTAGAAGATGTGTGGGCAGAGTCTTGAAGAGCCGTGGGAGGAGGTTGAAGTATACTTATGTGCACGTACATTCTTCCCTAAGCAAGTAAGCAGGTGCAGAGTGCATATGTAGCGTGTACAACGTGATGCTAGAAAGTTATCTTTACGCTTGTAGAGCGAATCCCCCTATGCTTCGTGCAAAGCAGAGGCAACGTTCGCATGCAGTTTTGTGGCATAGTTGACCTTGTCTGTTTCTCAACTGAGGTGGACGGCAGAGAATGGTGCTGCGCGTCTGTGCCAGTTTTAAGGTGTCGACTTCCTTCTGCAACGCTATCATTGTATGTTTTGATATTGGTTACGGAAGAAGGATTGGGTGCTGTAGGATGTGATGCACTGATTAGCAACAGAAGTGGCGACCGGCGACAACTCGGTTTGGCGAAAGACGTTGCGCGTGTGGGAGACCCGAGGAGTTATCCGGATAGATCTTCAGAGCACCGGACTTGTACCACATCAGAGGAACTGTTTTTCTCGGTTTTATCACAGGTCCTTGCTCTTCGAACTACGGCATCTTGCGTGTGCCTTTATTCTCAATGTCGCAGTCTGTCTGCACAGGCAGCGACCTCTGCGGAAGCGACGCGGGTTTCACCTAAAGCGTGTAAGCACGTGGAGGAAGTATCAAACACGTTACGCACTAGTTCATGTGCATGCGACTAATTTGTGGGGTCGTGTCTTTTTATAGTGCGTTTACGACGTACTTATACACGTACGTATACGTGAGTGTTTCAAAACAGGGGTTTTGCAGTGGACATTGCTGGACGCTTGTACATTTTCGGTGGTTTCGAACGTAGGTGTGGTGTTATTGTCTCGCTGCCGTTCGAGCGCTCCTTTTACGCATACCGTCCTACATTGCTTTAAGCGCATCCACCATCTACTCCCAAATGTGGCAATATCTCAGTCGGCTGTGAATTCGTTGTAGTTGGGCATTGTGATGCTGTAATACGGCTACTGCGTGCGTCGGCAGGAGGTATCGTAGTGATGGACGAGCTTTTTGTGGTGGTGTGTATGCGCTGCAAGGGTCAAATTTACAATGTTTCACGACGACGCGCGATTCTCAGCAGACTGACAAGATTCAAGTAGGCAGCTGTGCGCGTTCTCGCAAGCGCGTAAGCATGTAGAAGAAACGTCTGGCGGTGTAGCCCTAGGTGCTATGAACGATGGATTCTGTTCGCTATGGAGATTGTATGGTTCGCCGTCTGTGTGGAGTGCACAGATGTGTGTAGTACGCGCATATGCGTACAATGTCCGGAACATGATAGTGTGCCGCCCCAGACGGAGAGGGGAATGTACTGGAGACTGCAAGCACCTTTAAGCTCTGTCGCCGGCTCCACGCATGTGTCTGACACCTGAGATTATTGGGATTGAACCGGCGTCATGTGCTACGACGCTGGCTATTCTGGAGAGTGGTTTTGTGACGTAGGACGCAGGAATTACGGCAGTGTCGTGCTAGCTGAAGATTTAGCGTCTCGAATTACGGACCTCGCTATGTAGTGCCACCTGCCGGTAAACTTCAGTGAATGTGTTTCACCGTAGTCTCAGGCCCTGCTAATGTTCTATCAAAGTGCGCCGCACTGCCTGATATGAGGCTGGGTGGAAGTGTACTCGTGCCTGCACGCAAGCGAGTGTTTCTTACGATCTTTTCAGAAGGCTTTCATGACTTAATCGGCTGTGGACATTGTTTTGAGCGCCACCTTGTTCGAAGGGTGTACGTATTTGCAGTCACAAGCGGATTTTAGATATATCCTTGTGCAGACGTATAGGGTGGTGGCCCCCACCTCTGTTGCGTCGTATGGAAGATCAACGCTACTACCACTCACACCGACGCCTTTCCTACTACGTCAATTCATGGGAGTGTGGAAGGTACTGCTTGCTGCACGAAGACGCGAATTTCTTGCAGTGCTCAAATGACGTTGGATGGCTGCGAGCTGGGGGTAACAATTCGCCTAGAGCGACAACAACTTTTGTAATCGCTGCCGGAATATGCGAGCTGACAGATTCGTGCAGCGTCGCACTGGATCTAGGACCTCGTAGCGCCAAGCCTACACGAAACCAGACCACCATGAGTGGCGTGCAGACTGACCTTTAGCACTAGCACCCTAGTGAAAATCCGGGGTCGATGCGCTGTGAAACCAGCAGCAAGCGTGTGTTTACCGACGTACCGACCACCTGTAGTTGGTAAGCAAGCTGAGAAGGAACGTATGTGTGGATCTTTGCAGGAGTTTCAGAGTCTGTCCTTTGTCTAGGAAAGGTCGCCGTTGACTGCGTAGAAAGTCACATACACACTCCTGGACAGTAATACAGGTGATGCAGGATAGTGTCGCACAGTCGTAAATTCGTTGCCAGACACTGTCGACGTATCTGCACGTCAGTGCACGAGGGTCCTTGAAAACTAGTCAAAGCGTATGTCCGGGGGACGAAGACAGGGCTTAATAGGCAGGGTCTGCTTAAGCTGACACACGCACTCTGGCGCACGCATCTCGTGTCGTCGCTCAGGGGACAGCTGCCCGGCGACAGGGCGTCAACAGCAGACACTCACTAATTAGGCTGACGACGGCTGCCACTAGTGCGCGTTGTACGTATTTGATCAGTCACGGCCTACGATATACGCCAACAATAGAGAACAAATGTGAATCCCTCGAATATTAGGCATGTTGTGACACTTGGACATCAGAGAGCGATATCACGTGTGTAATGGTGGTGTCCTTGTGGGACCTTGTTCAACAGGGGTGAGCTCGAGGATGCGTTGTAGAGAAAACAGCTTGTAAAAGCCCGAGCACTCAACTCGGTGATGATCGCTGAAGTTGTATCAATTTCTCACATTAGGTAGGATGTCGCGAGCGAGCCGCGGCGGAGGGGAGGCGGCATATAAATACCGCTTCGGCGCCGGAGGAAGAGACGTCGCAGCGTGGACGATGGGGAAGCTACTGCGCAGCGGCCCCACGTATAACAAGTGGTCAAGTAATCCGGCTGATAAAGATGCGTACTCAAGTTTATGGTTTCTTTTTGGACTCTGTCTACTTTTTTCAGATTTCTGCTATCATTTGTGGACCACGTTGGGAAGCTATGCCTGAATAAATACGTCGAGAATAAGATCCGTCAAGTTCCAGCGTATTTTCAAGGCTTACTCTGGTGACCCTTGGAAAGGGTTCCCATAATTGTGGCGACAAGCTTTTTCCAACGCTTCCCATGCGTCCCTGGCGAGCGTTCTCTCCTGTGTGATATCCGGAGTTCGAGAAAGGCAACGGCAGGTCAGAATGTGTAACTCGACGGCAATGGTTGTACCCTTTGTAGGTCCTAGCAAGGTGGCGGGTAGGTCGTAGAAGGAGCAGTGCACGAATTCCAGTAACGGGAAACTGAGATGGCGGGGTGTTTAAAGGACCCTGCGTCATAGGAGGCGACGACACCGTGTCACCTAGTGCACCTCGAAGTGCCAAGTGGCCGCTTGAGCGGATTGGCATGGTGGGTGAAGATATGTTTGTCTCAGCTGGTAAGTTGATGGAAGCAAGGGACGCTCCGTAGTTGGCATGCCCTGTGTGTGCCATGTCCTTTCACGGTGGTGAGGCGGCGCGTAATTGTTGATAGGACACACGGGTTCATGTTTGGAGAGGTACAGCGTCCTTGGAGCGGGCTGTCTACCACCAGGTGACGGATCGAAATGTTATTGTCGCGCTTACGGGTCCACTTGTGCTCATGGGTATATGGTGCATTCTTGTGAATGTCACTGACCGCAGGTGCAAGTGTCTGGAAGTGAAACTGCGTCGCGCTTGCGACGCAGTGTAGAGCAGCCACGGCAGCGAATAGCAACCAAGTGAATCGAAACAACTATCCTAAGCCTGGATTACTTGTACCTGTGCTCGGGATATCTGAACTGGTGTAGTCATGTAAGCAATGCCACGTGCAGACGTTTTGTCGCCATAGCCGCTGCTGACGCTTTAGCAGATAGTGGATGCTCGTTTATAGGTGGGCGATGCTGGTCGATAGCGTCGTACGGGTGCACAGAGGTATCTGTCGTCTTCAGCAAGTGAGTAGATACACGGAAGCGTTGGACCAGTAGAACTCTAGGTGATGCCTGAAAAAGCGCCTGTATCTTTCTGCGGTGGCACGGGGAGTTGTCAACTTCAATTATACGTAGGTTTCTACGTTTGGTGAACCACGACCTGTTGGGGCTGTAAGCGCGTACCTTCACGTAATGAGCGGACACGGCACTTTCCGACAAGTGCCTGGTCAATGATAGTGACAAGTCCAACTGGCGTTGGTATTGGTTGGGTGCGCCAAAATATGGAACTGCAGCGTGCGGGTCCCTCGGGAGATATCTTTGGTAAATAGGGCTGCGTGGAGAGCGTCGTTCTGCTAAAGAGTACCGACGTCGCGTGAGTTCGGGTTCGGCTTAGAAGTGCAGCCGTACGACACCCTAATGGCAGCAGGAGGCACGAATTCCCGTTACTCACGGCCTGCACTCTGCAGGTACTTGGTGTGTTTCAACAGAGGGCATGCAGTTAGCCTGCATAAAGGTGTACGTGCACGATGTTGTGTGTGCACGGTGCTTGCGTATAAATAAACCTACGCTTTATCCTAAGTTAGTACGCGACTGAAAATAGATGTTGAAGAACCACCCCCGCATGCTTTGCACGGAATAACTTCTATTTCTACTCCGGTCCCACGTTGTGTAACTCAGACGGGGATGCAACACGTTCAGCATGTTAACGTGGAACGTTAAATAGATGGCACACGATGCTTGCTCGTATAGGTACGTCGCAGCGAATGTGTACTGGGATGAGCAGCCCACGGTAATCAGCCAGGTTCAGGCTCCGAAGAGTTTCCTTACCTGTTGTGTTCATGCTGCGCTGCAACAGATCGAGATTGACTAAGTGCTCAAAGAGCTCCTTAAGCACGTCACTGCACACAGAATCGCATTTGACATAAGACGGTAAGTGGCTCGACAGAAAAAAAAGGAATGACGGAGAATTCCGCCTTGCAGATTGAGGCGGCGCGTTTCACGAACGCTACAGATTAAGGCGGTTGTAACGTGTGCCGGCACTTGGGTGGCTGGAGCGCCAGGAGAGCCCTGCTTTGCACAAGTACCCTGTAGCGAGTGCATTGTGAAGGGGGACGCTTCACGTCCTGGGTGGTGTGCACGTGTTATCAATGTAGATTCACGCGAGTAAAGTTTTGTATGCGTTCGTGGACAGTGGCTGCGGAGTCGCAACGATTGGGGTCGACAATCGCTGCTTTGTGCGTGCGGGCGGGTGCAGTAGGTTCGCAAGAAAATACTGGCCCACGAAACAAGTTATTGAAGTACTGCGCTGGCGACTGAGAATGGCTCAACAGGGCCAGAAGCTTTAGTAGGGCCACAAAGCGTGATGGGCGCTTCAAGGACAATCCTCAAGGTGCCCAGCTTGAAAGACGATCGGGAAAAGGATGTACTCTATTTTCATACCCGCAGCGCCATCCATTTCCCTTAGTGTTCGAATGGGTACTGACAAAATTGTCTGCAGAAGTGATATCGCATTGTTGTTGTAGGGTTTCGTGTACACAAATCGGATGTACACGTTTCTTTTCTTATGTATGCTGTGGTGGCGCTCAGGTGTGAGCGTGCCTGTCGCGATCTCCCCAGGAATCTGATCCTTGTTAACCGATCCGTTTAGTGACGTCACACGTCGCCCGCGACGCCGTTGATGCATTTTCTTTCAATATTCGTCAACGCTCGGTTTCTGCGGTTGAAGGGCGGCGGAAACATTAGAAACACAAGCAAACATTCGGGTTGGTGCAGTCCGTCATGGGACGACATCGCAAGCTGGCAAATGCGTTGTACAAGAAGTTACGTTGAATTGGACAAGGGTGAGGCATGGGGTTGTGAAGACAGCATTGCCCTTTGATCTGTGGTACTGTCGCAGCAAGGTGTGCACCTTTCGTTGCTTTTCAGTAAGATACACCGAGCGGCATACAAATACTAGACACATATCGGTGTCATTCTCAGGAGGTAAGTGAATAGGGCAGGAGTAGGACGAATGACTCAATACATGGTGTGTACCTGCTGGTTGCTCTGCGTGACACGAGTGAAACCTGTGTGTGTACTTACTGTGTATGGGGGAGTTCACACATATGCAAACATGTAGTATTCTCGACGTGTCAAATCGTAACTGCGCGTGCAAAATGGACCTTGGCGTGCGTACGTCCTCACGGATAATGATTGTTCTGTGCGACGTACCGGTTGACTTCATGGCTGGTGCAACTTCATCGCATCGGTGACGCCCCCCTTGAGTATGAGCCGCAGTGTGCAGCTGATAGAGCAGATACGCGCAACAGTTATTATGGCAGTGAGCTCCTTGGACGTCTTTTCTAAACACAGAGACATGGTGCCGTGAAAGCGACTTTCTGCACAGCCAGTATCTTAGCATAGACCGTAGATGCTACGTTCATTAGGCGTTTCTAAAATTTGTATCTTCAATAGTCGGTAAGCAATATTAGGACGTTCACACATGGGTTCGTACAAGTGTTCACTCCATGGCGAGCAAGCGTGTAGATGGGACGGAATGTCTGGAATAAATCGGCAGGCGTTATGCCTGGAAGTAAATCGGCAGGCGCTATGCTAAGGCAGAGCTGCATCGCTCGAAAATTGCAAGCGTAAGTAGGGACCGTAGTTCCCCTTATAAATGTGCGGAGCTCTGACGTTTTCGACTTTTGAGTGCTTCACACGAGATGAACGAGTATGTATCTGGGCCCCTCTACTCATCTTAAGGCATCGACTGTTCAAGGGGGCGTTGGTGCTGACACCATGACCAACTGGTGCAAGTACCTGATGGTAGGCCCTGGGAGCGTTCTAGGCGAGGCGAAGGCCTGCTGGTATGGCAAATTACAACCAGTGTGCACGAAAACGACGCCTCTGAGCAGCAACTGCGAGTGCAGGTGAGTGCCATATTTGAATTGCAGAGATCGACGGTCTTTTAAAATGATGTGCTGTTAAATCGGACTGTGTCTACCTAGCTAACTCTATTGGTAGTGCCGTATCAGATCACGCACAGTCAAGGTCCACGAACAGGTTGACAGATGCGGTAGTGCACACACGAGTCCTACGGACAGGCAGTAAGCGACTACAAAAAGGTGTCTGGTGGGTGATTTTTGGACGATATTTCTCTTTTAAGCGTCATGGGGAGATGAAGCTCTGAAGTGTGCAGAATTGTACCAAATGGGAAGAGGAATGGTTTCCTTGAAAACCTGGTGCTCATCAAGAAAACTGTGGAACTTGTGCGGACGATTCCTGCAAGGGCTTGCATTTGTGTTTACGTGTTTACACATTCACGTTGCATTCAAGAAAGTACGTAGTTCACAAAAACAATAAAGGGCTGTGCCACCAACAGGTGGCACGCTACCACGGGCGATTTGATAGAGTATAGTCTTGCAAGTTTCTCGTGCACAATTGTACAGTTGTGCTCAGATATGTAACCACCGGCTGACCCCAACGTCTTACATGTGATGAGCGGTTATTAGGATATTATTAGTAGGATACGGGCGTGCCTCTCCATTGATGTTGAGATAGACGGTTCAGCGTGGAGTTGCATGACCGGTTGGCTCGATACGGTTCAGTACAGGACTGCCAATCTCCCACCAAATATCTGCGGGTGGCTGACGGCGGACGGCCTAAATTTATTCGGTTCGACATAAATGATTCAAACAGTGCTGAGGCCTCGTAAGATGACCGGGCCACGACGACGAACACCGAGGCGACCACAGAATAGACGTATGCGCAGTTGGAAGGAGAAGAGTCTCTCGCAGCGGCACCGATCGTGGAACAGGGAATATGCTTGCGAATTCCATAGCTGAGAGTCTCTATTAGCAGGCTGATACGTGCGTGTGCCCACGCGTGTGTCTGGTCGAAAGTTAGTAAGCGACTGAATATCTCAAAAGTGTTCAATTGTGTGGCACGCCCGGGCCTTGTGTCTCTTCAGGCAAGACTGATTATTTTACGTGTGTTGTAAAGTTATACGTGTGTGTGCAAAGAGGCGTAGCCATGATTTGGGAACGCTTCGTCGTAAAAAGAGGGGCGGCGGAACGGTTCTGCACACTGGGAAGCACTTTTTGCTACCTGTGGCTGCTGCTGGCGTTGCTGCGTGCGTGAAGTGACTAGCTCCGTTACAGAGCGTTTGGACGCGTTGAGCTATCGTTGTGCCCGGGAAGTTACGATGTGAGCAGTTGCAGCTTGTCGACTGGGAAATACCTACAGCAACACCGCCAGGTCCATACGAACTGACGGCTGCTCAGCGCACGGTGTTTACATTACGACGTAAGAGAAGCAGGAGTATGCTCCAGTGGGCTGCCCTAAGTGTCGCTCAAGTTAATCACTCGTGTTGGCGCTGGAAGGCGTGCTAGTTCGTGGGTCGAACTGCGGCGTGAGGGTGGCGCGCCTGTGGGCACATACATGTTACTGATACCAAGCTTGTAAGCAAGAGCAATAATCCCTCAATAAAACAAAACCCTCCCGGTGTCTGTTGTGTCCTACGGGAACTGAAAATGGTTGAGTGTTGACGGCCTGTGATTATTTCGACGCACGCAGCACTGTTATACACTCGGCGTCTGCAAGCCTCCTCAAGTGAGAGACGGAAATATTAGATGGGTTTGTGACGACGTCTCTGTTATCCGCTGGTGGATACCTGGTGACGCAGAATTATGTGTTTTTTGTCATCTAATACTGCCGTAAAACTTTATGAGGGAGGCAGCTCACAGCTGCCTGCGTCGGAACCAAGTCAGAGGCAAGTATAGGTTAAATGTCCGCTTCGTATCGTGGAATAGCCTATTCTCTCTCACTCAAAGATACGCATATGCGGTGGTGGATCGAGACGCTTTATTCGTAGTGTGTGCTTTGATCGTCTCCAGACAAACCACGTCCTCTCAATTTGACAATGCTTGTGTCTGCAAATCCAGTATCGAGTGTACACATCTGTGTGTCAATCTCAGGAGGTAGGTGCCTGGAAAATGCATCGGACTGACGTGTACTAACAATTTTTGTGCCTTAGAGGGGTGGTGGAGTGCTCGACATTTAGGTCATACAGGCAGACAGACGTGTACATGTTTATAACGTCATCCGCGTCTGGATCCCTTACAGCTGAGGATGGATGGCGTACACGGTGTACGCCTTTCCCATTCTAAGGGGGTAAGAGAAGAAAACTCTCCGACTTGTAATTCGTTTTGCTGACGTGGTTACAGAGCACAAAAGAGCGGAATGCAAGACGCCGATTGCTCATACGTACGTGTACACGCATGTGCGCAATCAGATACTGACGATTTTGGCATACTAGTGTCTAACATCGGATGAAAGCCCGGACAATGCGGTGGCGCGGACCAACATCTGTGAATACATATGTGTGCAGCGACTTTGTTGTCGGATTGCCGGTCTCTCCGCTACAGTGGTGTGCCGCGCTACTAAGGGTGCTGCACAACCAAATAGCTGCGAGCCAACACAGAGTTCCTTCAGCGGCCGACAACTATCAGTATAGTCAGAAGAGCGCGGTAGTTGGCAGGCGAACATTGCATGCTTCTGAAGTCACAGACGCACAACTGCAAACGTGACATAGCGGAGATCACCGGAGACATTCGCACTGCAGGTGGTTCGTTTGCGATGGTGCTTCCTGGCACTTCAACGATTACTGAAGGGTGCGCAACGAGGCAGCGCATGCATCTGTGCACACACGCATGCCAGGCGGTAAGCATGTGGAGACGAAAGTGAAGGGCATGCTAAACTAACGGATGCGTCGGATGGATATCGCGTCTTGGCGACGGGGTACACTGCCGCGTATGGGTTACACGGGAATGCTGGAATGCGGAGGTTTAACGTCTTGACACAAAACTTGGGTAGACGGTTGAGTGTTCCTAAATTTGTCACGCGTACGGTGTGGTTTTTGATGCTGCTGTCGAATTCCTGTCTACGTACTGCCCCTTCCTTCAGTAGCGTTCGATAGCGCCATACAGTGTGACTTCGCTGAACACATTCTGAAGAGTTGGTCTGTGGCGTGGACGAACTTGGACCATTTGACCGGATAACAGACACTCTCAGGATGTTAGTGTCCTGCTATCCTGAGGACAGTGCACAGAATGGACCCCCAAGGAGGCAAGTGCTTTTTGCAGTCCACGTTAGTAGTCCCACATAACGGGACTGCAGGAGATCCTCTGGATTTAGGAAGACAAATGTGTGAGTGCACGTCTAGGAGAAGAGAATATCTCGTAGACAGCTAGTGTGCTAACGTTCGTGGTGCCGAGTGGCTTCACACGTGTTGCAGCTTGTGAATGGAGTGCGGTTCAGCGTGTGTCAACTCGCTGTCGTATTGGCGGGGAGAATTGGAGATTGCACAGCGCCGTCGACTTTACTGGAATGGCAATATTGCGCCACATTGACTGTCCATTCTCAAGGGGGTTTTTGCTTGATACTATGTCCGTTCAGTGGGGAGTAAAAAGACGCGTTCTTCTCCCTAGTGGACAATGGGAACTAAACACTCGCTTTCACGAAAGCCGATACTTTCTCCGTGATTCCGTTTGACCGGGGCAGTGTGTAGTGTGTCGTCGTCATAGTGGGTAATCATGTTGATGCATGCTGTCACGCAGTGGAATCGCGTAGATGCACACGCGCCGCTGCGCACTTGTTGCCACGGCGCTCCTCTCCTGCGTATGCACCACCAGAGCCCTCCTCCACGTGAGCACGCTACAGGTGGCAACCAAGACTTCTTGTACGTCTCTGGACCTTCTCTGACAGCAAAAAACAGTACCCTTGTTGGGCTGGAGAAAGAGCTGTGTATACATAAGTGGCCCAGATGCGGCCGTGGGATTTGAGACTGGCTGTACGCTCACCGTCAGCTGCGAAATTTGACGCGAGTACTTACTGCAGAGCCAAAACAAAAGCGAATCGGGGGCTTCACGTGAGCTACAATCTCCGTAGTTGTGGGTATATGTGCTAGGTCACCGTTTACTGAGTGTTGGATTCTTGGACGACTACGTAGACAGGCTTAAAGGAAAAGTCATATCGGGTTGCTATTCCGTTCGAAGGAGGTAAGCTTATCGACTGACTGCAACGAATAACAATCGATTGGTGCCGACCTTCGGCGGTATTGCAGCTCAAGTGTGCACACCACCTGTTGACGGAAATACGGCATATGTAGCTCCAGGGATTTAGGTACAGACTGCCTTGTTTGCGTAGAGGTGCCAACTCTCCAGCACGTACACCAGGTGCGTCGATTTCACAATTAAGGACACGGACACGTTTCTGGAGAACGCGTGTTTGGATGTTGCTTACCGGAAGCTGTTGCAGAAGTGGAAGTGTTCTTGAACAATGAGCCTGTTGCCACTCA
The DNA here is from genome assembly GCA_000727475.1 of Sarcocystis neurona. Lineage (NCBI taxonomy): Eukaryota > Apicomplexa > Conoidasida > Eucoccidiorida > Sarcocystidae > Sarcocystis > Sarcocystis neurona. Next base: position 29,963 of record KL647316.1, on the reverse strand, counting down.
AGTGTCAGGTTCAAAATAGAGTTTCAGCTGGGGAGATCTATATCGATAAAAGGGATAGGCTGTAAAACATGTGGGTAGAATCTGTCCGTGCAGGAAGGGCGTGTGTAAGAGAATGTGCATGTGGCGGATACGTGATGCGCTGCGTCACAAATAATGCGAGGACGTTGTGATCTTTCTTGCCGAACATTTTGTCGACGCTGAGAGGATGGAGATGGACGAGGCACAGATAAGCGTAAAAGCCACTGTCCACCTCCTGGGCCCCAGAGGAGACTCGAGGTGCTCAGACACTGGACTACAAATTTGTACAGTTTTTACACGCTATCCGTCAGTGAGATTGTATATGGGTTTGCCGGCCTAGACAGCGTTCTGTGTTTAAATATAAACGTACGACTTCTTTCATTTGAACTTCCTGTTCGACGACGCTGTTCTACTTTGCGGCGGGATTGTCCATTCTTAAACAGTCATGGAACACGATTTACTCGGGTGTTTTTGTATTCCTGGTAAGCCTTTCCCTTCCGTCTGAAACTTGACGGGCAGTGAATTTGTAGGAAGCGTTCGACGCCCAAAACAAGGCTTGCTGGCCTCTGTTATAACAGCGTCAGGAGCTCACCGTCTGGCGGATGCGTCGCAGAAGCTGCAGTGTACGGACGGGAGTAGGTGATCACGTGCATGCGCATGCTGTCAATATTGCCTTGCACCGTGGCCCTTGGTAGTGTCTTGACGAAGGAGGCGCTTTGGACTGCCGTAGGCAGCCTGCGCGGGTTAACGTGGGGAACGGATACACGTAAATGCCGTCGTCAGCGCGTAAGCAGACAGAAATATAATCGGAAAGAGGCGTCGCTTGAATTTCTGGTTCACGGATGCTGTGTCCGCTGCTGGTGGTCGCCGGGCGCGTAAATTTCGTATATATATCTATCTGTGTGCCTATCTGTCTATCTATCTGTATATCCATCTGTTTATCTATCTATATTTATATTTATATACCTATCTGTCTATCTATATCTATCTATCTATTTATCTATATGTATCTATCTATCTATCTGTGTATCTATCTATCTGTCTCTCTCTCTCACTCTCTCTCTCTCTCTCTATATATATATAGGTACATCTGTACATACGCGCAGGTACGCGGCCTATTGGCCTCGTGTAGCCGCACACTGCTATTTGCCACTGCGTAAGACGTCTGATAGGCGAGTGAACCAGTGTCTGAGGGTCTTTAGGTCTTCATGCGACCAGTGGTAGTGCCCCTAGCACGACCTGCACCTTCGGCGGTGGACAGGTAAAACAAGCTGGTAGACACACGGTAATGCAGACACGTGTATTCCTGCTTTAAGCAAGTAAGTAGCTGAGGGGACACGCATATTCCTGCCTTAAGCAAGTAAGTAGCTGAGGGGAAGCGTTGGACCCCCGAATCCCCGGGCGATGCACCCGTCGGAAGCTGTGTGTTTTGGGGGTGGTGCCGGGGCGAGCGGTTGTCGGGTACATGTGAATCTACATTGTATGTCTTAATCTTACGTCCTTGACGTCGGATCGCCTGGTCTTAAATAATGGAGGGACGCAAACAAACTCACGCAGCTGTATTGAGTTCTCCCAGGTGCTCTGTTAACTCGATAAATATATGTGAGTGGGCGGATCTCGGAGTAACCTGCGATCACGAACGCAACGTGACACCGCGAGGAGACAATCGAGGAAGTAGCGATAGTTTTCTAAGAGTTGTCCGGTAATGCACAGGAGAGCCAACGCATTAAATTATAAAGATCAGGAATATAAGCAGGCGAACTGACCCAAGGACGACAAATCGTGAGCACTCGTGTTATCTCAAGAGAGCCAGCGCGCAGGCGAAGGTGTTGTGGAGGCTCACACGTACTCGCGTATACGCGTGGCCATGTTTCACCCAAAGCTGGTAAGCTGGTGGGTGTACGCGCTGCGGCGTGGCGTAGTGAGCAGGTGCTGCGTATTGTGGTTTGAACAATCTGTTGTGTGCATCTTGTTGTATACACGCGTATATTCGGGCGCTGGGTCTTCGGCGCATCGTACCTCCGACGAGGACTGAAGCACGTGTTTCTATCACGTGTGCCCCGATAGCCATAAACCATTCACAATTTCACAATCTCCTTCCTGACCAATAATTGTCGTTTAAGGAATGTCTCAGCCTTCTGTGACCTCGGTGCAGTGGGGACAGCGATAATCGCAATATGGAATCCACGATTTGGGGGAGTTCAACATGGCATTTAGGTTCTTATGGATTTGAAGATGTTCTTTGGAGGTTCACATGTGCGAGAAAGATAAGAGCACCAATGTACTAGTAGAAGGGTACGCTGGAGCAGGCCTACAGCACAAAAAATAGTGGGCCCACGCCTCACTAGCGCAGGACTCTCTGAACAGCTTCCTGTGTGTGCACACACGTGCGTTCAATCGCAAGTCGGTATGCTACCCAGACGACCTGTTCATGGGACAGTCGCACGCTGGTAATTTTGGCTGGTGCTTCGGTATATCAGGCATCATCTCACGATGTCTCTGTCTTTGTGTGGGCAGATTAGTAAGGCGGAGGATATAAAAATGCGGCACATCATGAAAAAGTGGAGCGTATTGCAGTTCGTGTGAACGTGCACGAGAAACGAGAAACAGACAGCTCTGCTCCCGGTTACTTCCGCTTTCTTCGTGTATTTGTTGTAGAATAACAAACCCTTTATTGCTAGGCAACTGTTCCGGAGACGGGGTTTGATATTGCTGAGTTGCGCGCACATTATTCGAGAAGAGGTCAGTACCACAGAAAAGCGGGTTCAGAGGCGCCCGTTTCACCAGTGCTCGTCGGGATAACACACGCGGGAATTGTCTTTGTAGCGGTCATTCGCGCGCGGCCGCCCTACAGACCAGCGGAAGTGTTTCATTCTGTATTTCTGAACGCTTATCTATAGAAGAACGTGCATTTCACTCGAAGACGGTAGGCACATACAACATAGCCTTAGAAAACTTGGTCATTAGACGCTGCTGTTCTTGACAAAGGTGGAATACGTATCCATCCGGAGTTATATTATCTAAAGAGGCGTCTGCACCGGAGTCTTTCTATTCGGAAGACAGCGTCTTTTAGTATGCGCATGTGCACTTACAAGGCTTGGGGTGCTGATACCAAATCGTACACAAAGTGTCTTTCTACGGAAGCTTTGAAGGCATCATTCAATCTGGCTAGCACATCAATCGGTTTAGAGTAAATTTGTTCTCCTTTCAAGCACGTACTACGTCTCGCGAAAATGTCTTGCACCAGAAAGGAGGAAAAATACTCTGAAAGCAGCATCGCGCATCCGTCTACGGAAGAGTACCTCTCACGAGCAGCTAGTAAGCAGCGGCAAAACACTGGCAGTGATGCGCGCCTGTGCCAATGCGCTCGCAACCAGATTACCCCTGTTTACCTGTTAGGCCTTTCAGGAGAATTCACCAGTGTAAACATTGCTTCCTATTGCAGCTCCACTGCGAAGTCTCGGCTGTGACGCGCAGGCAAGCATTAACCAGTTGGATGCAACAGACACGTTGTAGTACCGCAAGGACCTTGGGGCCTTCTGCACATGCGCTGGCGGAGATATTGTGGCTGAGACAATAAACCTCACGTTGAGGTGCTAGCTTCTGCCAGAGGCGTCGCTTTACCGCAACATCGCGCAGGCGTTGATCCGACAAAAAGATCAAGTGTAAATTCAATAGAGGTTTTCAAACAGACACCGTTTAAGCATCACGTACCCGGCGAGGCCGTAGTTAGTGGTGTTTACAATTTTTTGTCCCAGCACCGTGTACAAACTGTGCGCATGTTTTGACGTAGCATGGCGACGCGTGAAAGCAGTAGACAGCTTTTGAGTTAAGGCTGTAGTCGCAGGTACATAGCCGCATGTTCGATACCCGTTCGATACCCGGGATGTGTTACATCAGCCGTAGCGTACTCGCCCTATACTGCATCACAGCTTTTCATACTGTTTGCCCGTCAATGCAGTGCAGCGCCAAAGACACTGAGTCAATAACGTCGGACTCTTCAGTGTTCAGTGACCTACTCGAAGTACGCAGGGATCAGACAAACGGACAGCAGATGGTGTCCCACCTTGGAGGCATATAAATCATGTATAGCATTCGTCAGGGAGCCTTACGCGTTCCAGATTGTTTCCGAAATGTACGGCACCATGTCGTGTAAATGCGAGGTGTGTACAATACACACGTGGTTCTATGAATCTGGTTCTAACGTATTGCTGTAAACAAGTTTCAAACACGCAGTTGCGGAAACCTACTCTACAGTCAGGCTGGTGAGTAATGTCACAGGTGGCTGTCACTCAAGTGAGTGTACACGCGCGTGCGTACTGTGGCGTCCGTAAAACGTTGTAGCGCTCCCGGTGTGCAAGTATCTGGTAGGGGAGAAGGCGCGTCGCCCACCGTCTGACGGGGCGGTAAGGGTAGGTTCCGTCAGGATTTCTTGATGTCTTCTGGACACGCTGTGAAGCTTGATTACCTGTCTGGACGGAATTCGGAGGATCCTTGAAATCCGCGGGCCGCTGCAAAATGGTGGAGTTTTGGAAGAGAAGCAGCGTCAGGGAGTAAACAAACGGTAGGTAGACATGTGTGTTGCGATCTGGTAGAGGAATAAATCAAGACGAACTGCAACAGGGCGCCTTATTCGGATATCTTCAAGATGCGGTCGAATAAGGTTACCTGTTTGACACTTACACGTGCACATTGGCACACGCCTGCACAGTTACACATGGATTGGCCTAAAGCTGGTAAGGTGCTCCAGGGCACAAAGCGCCGTAGGCGGTTAGTGTTAAGGCTCAGGACCGCTGGACGCAAGAGTCACATCACGTACTGATGGGGTTAGCGTGGTTGCGGAGCTTGCGATTTCCTTCACTTCGGAGTAGGCCCTTCCATTCATAGACACGTAGGTGCTCATGTGCGGTACGACGACTGCTTCATTTCGTTTTACACCTTCGTTGTTCCTCGTGAAATCTCTACGTGTGCAATACCTCGACGCGGAGACATCGACTGTACTAGTGCGAGTAGTATTTGTGGGAGAGAATGTGCGGAGGAGGGCAGGGGTAAACAGGACGAGGGAAGTGAAAATCACGCTGCGCGATTGGAAAAGCTCCACCGGGTTATTTACAAGAATAGACCGTCTTTGTAGCGTAAGGATGTATACCAGCAAAACCTTTGAAGGAGGGATTCCCTAGGATTACGTAGGGAAACACACCTTTCCTGACTCGACGTGTAGCTGGCATTTGTGCCTGTGCCGCAGAGACCCACAAACAGAGGGTGTACATAAGCATGGGTAGAGAGAAAGACAGTGGTGTTGGACTTTCGTCTGCAAGCCTCTATGTCCATGTCGTACGTATTGTTTGAATGTGTTTACCCGATCCCCGCATTATATTGCAAAACGTTCCGCAGAATTAGTGCTGCTTTGTAGGATAGTGCTAGCCAATCGGGTGAGTGGGGAGGTTGACAGTGCAGTGCGGATTTGAGAAACGCCTCACCGGGGAAATTGTAAACCGTGTAGCTTGCAAGAGCACTAGAACCTTCCTATCCAGCAGTTGTCTTCTGCATGTTGCGGAGATCTGCTAGCCAAGTGTCTTTGTTATCTCCATTGTAAGTGCTGCTGTCACGGTAAGGTAGCGCGTACATCCTCGATTGGTGACGTAGCGTACCAAACGTGTGAATCGTGTACCGGATCACGTACACTACACGTTTTCAGGCTGTAAGCAAGCTGGCACCAGGCTGCACAGATCCGCCGGTAGGTGGACTGCTAGGCACGGTGTTTCTTACGAATAAGTGGGACCCTTATGTGTGTATATCGTAACGAGTATAACACGTCGGGGTGTGAGTATATTGCAGTGAGGGTGTGACAGGGCTAAGCGGTCGCATGGCATTATCCCGTCTAACAAGTGTAAGTTGTCCTGTTCGTCTTTTTTTGGTCAATGTGAACTGAAAGCAGGATGTTTGACTGCGTCCAAAATTGGCTTCACAAACGGCCACGAACTTGGAGTCGACGTAGGATCCGGCATTGCAACAACCATCGTCTTAGAATTGAGAGCTTGAAGAGTATCAGTCGATCACCTGGCCACACTGCAGCAGTGACGAATCACCGTTTGAGACGTACCACTTTGAGGACGTTCGTGTCGGCCACTTCAATTGCTGGAAGCGTTGTATAAGACAACTTCCTTTCTTCTACCCATGTTGTGCGTGGGTAGGTTCGCAAGTACGGTTACAGGTACGTACGCTCCACACTAAGCGGGTGAGTCACTGGGAAAACAGTGCAGGAGTAATACGAAGTTGTACCAATTTGTGGAGTGCACATGCGGATACATGCGACGAGGTGAACAGCGCCACCGACAAAGCCGCAGGGAGCTACCTGGCAAATCTGCTTTACCTGCCAGGGCGCCTTGTTGGCGGAACAGGAGACACCAACCCTGAAGGTTATACCTCGTAGGCCTCGCGTGTAGATCAAGATGGGGGGACTGGTTTACAGAGCGTCGTGGGAGCCCCGTGTGAAACGACAACGGATGCGCCTAGGTTTGTTTTCCAGCCTCCCCCACATCACCCAGAATCTACAGGAATGGGCACAAGGCTTCACGGCTCATTCTGGGGGCTTAAAACACGTCCAAATATTTGTGTCCCCCCGACGTGTATACATAGATGTGGGAGTCCAGAAGAATGACGTGTGTTACATGCAGTAGCGCTACAGCGCGAAGTAGACCAAGTTCGCTGCTGTATACGTGCACAATCTGATGATTTCGAGAGCTGTCTGCAGCGGTTCGCGGCATTGAAGGGCTTCAAGACTCACCACGCATGACCTTCGAATTGCTGATTATCTGGCGTACATCAGCAAATTTTCGCATGCCTGAAGACGCCTTTGAAGAAAATCCCTGAGACGGATACTACGCAGTCGAGGTTTCGTTTGGACCTGCCCTAGATTGTGTCTTCCACATTTACCTGTCGTGTGCGTGAAACGAGCATGCCTGCTCGATTTCTGAAAAGCAAGCCAGCACAGTGACTCCAGCGCTTCCACAGGTATGTGTTCAATCCAGGGTAGGTACGCAGAATAAATGAATGCCTGGACACTCCAGTGTGCACTAGAGCGTGTGCAATGTCCGCGCTGAGCAACACGACGTAGCTGCGTTCAGGTTGTTCGGGCTTCCTGCCAGATGAAACAAGGCTTCCTCTGGCGCGGTGGTCATGAAGATTGTAACTCAATGTTGCGGGGAGGCGTACGCCTTTTTCTGTGGAATTTTAAAGTGCAGCGGGCATTTCTGGGTGCTGCAGTCGCCTTCCCGGTCGAAGGTTGTTGGCAGGAATGTGAGGTTCGTGCTAGCGCGCCCTCCGGTCGAGCAGGACCAGCCACAGAACGACAGATTAGTACGAGCTCTTAGTAGGTTTCAGGAGCGCCGGAGAACGGGGTCAGGAATACGGCGACTTCCGTTCCCGCGGGGCTCGCAGCTGTCCGCTTTGTAGCTTCTGTTAGTGCCGTGGTACAAACTGGCAGGGTTAACCGACGGAGGGTCTGTGTCGCAAAATGAAAACAAGCGTCTTTGAAAAGGTGGGTGTCACACTTGATAGCTACGCAAGTGTGCCATACATGTACTCACAGGTATGTGTAAATTTAGACAATTGTGTGTTACCAGTCTTTTTCCTTTTTTTTTCCGAAGCAGGGCCACGGTGTGCCGTGTGTAGATCCGCGTGAAGAGGAGTGCGAGAAACCTCGCAGATCGTAGCCCGTCGGCATGACGTGTCATGACCGTAAGCGCCAGCCCTCTAGACCTTGAGGAGTGGTGTTCGTAAGGAGCCAATCATGACGCAAACGTCGCAGGGAAATGCCTAATGATGCCGTCACTAGCGACCTGCTTCGTAGCCACTGCTGGCGTCTCATGGAGGCGTGAGGGCCTGGCCGCTCAGATCGCTTGCGATCCGGATGACGCACGCATGTAAAAGTAGACTCGCTATACGCTGTGCAGGACAGGGAGAGGCTATTGTCCGTCACATGTTTCCAGTGGATGCTGGTTGGCCGGCGGGTGGTAAACTTGTGCCATCTAGCGGCCTGTACATACCGGTGGATGTGTCGACGCAGAGCTGACATGCTTGAATTCGGAGCCAGCATCGTAATGTCATAGAGGACCAACTCGGCGTGTCCGCGCGGCTTAATCCTGGTTCGTCGGTGGCTGTCGGCGGCCTTCCGATTGTGGTCTCAAATCGTACCAATCACTATGAGAGCGTCTCACGCTGCTTGGGCGCACTGCAAATTTTGCAGGGTGGTAGCGTGCAGCTCCAACACTGCAGAATTTCCAGAATGATCAGAGCAGAGCACGACATAAGCTTGACATAATCCTGCCCTGCCATCACGTTTAGTAATGCAGTTGTGAACTGTTTTGGCTTTTCTACGAGAACTGGCATTTCGACACGTACGTGCACGCTTTGCACCAGTGTGGAAGCAGTGGAGCAAATTTTGCGGGGACAACCTCTGTGGTAATGTGTACTATGCCCCAGGAACTTTGTGAATCGCATTCGTACATCTGTGTGAAGTGCAGGGGGCATTTACGCGTGCCCGTGGGTACAGTGTACGGGACTCTGAAGGCGTCACTACGCAGTCAACAATCTAGTATTTGTGGTGCCATGCTATAGGCGCCGCATTGACGACTGTGGTCAAAAATGTGTGCTGGGTGAAATTCTGTTCTTTAAGATCTAACAGCTGAAAAGCGAGAAACTGCGGAGTTAGGGACGCGTGAACTCGGCTCCGCAATAAGTACTGTGCGAAAACAGATGTCGGCGGTGTGGAGAGTCTTCGTGCTGTAAAAGAACGTAGTCCAAGTCCTCGACAAAATACACCGCGTGTATCGAGACTTCTCAGGCGCAGACTGTCTGCTCCACTGTAGCTACTCGCAGCGACTCAATAGGACTTGCTCGCTTTGTTCTTGAAGCGATGTGCTAGTAGGCTTGACACTTGAGAGAGCTCCGACGCGTACGTATCCATTAAAGCTGGTAGGCACACATGCCTCTTTTAATGGGTTGTAATTCGTGCCGTCGGTTTCCGTCTCTAACGGCGAATTCTTTTTCGGAGAACACACATGTCGTCTGCACGAAGTTGCTGTGACGCGAGCTCCAACGCCATCGGCGTACGGGTGATCGCAATAAGGGATGCAGGAAAGATATCGCTTTTTGGTGCGTAACTGTATACAAAGCTGTCGAGACTGCTGCACCTATTCGTTGCGTCCTCCGGCAGTGAGTGTCGGAATCTTGAATGGCAGTGGGCGTTCATGCGGAGCGGGGAGTGTCACCGTCAAAGGGGAACCCCTCTACCAGCTCGAGGTTGTGCGGTACGAACTTCGGAAAATTAGGCGTTAGTGAAACGACGTTTATAGGCTCGTTACTCGTAGTGCCCTGTCTCATGGACTTTGCTGACTTACGCTCAAAGCGTGCACTCCACAACCCGGAGCTTACGTCAGAGAGGTCAAGCGCGCTTGCTGAAAGACGTCGTTCTCATCGTCTTTAAGCAGCCACGGGGATGGTAGATGAGATAGGCATATACGGATCATGTCCGGTGATGATAAGATCGAGGTCCCGGCATGTCGGGAATGCCTCTCGGAAACAGCGTTAAACGGACGTCCAAATGCAAAGGCGTGCCTGGCGTAGAGGCGTCCACCCTAGCCGCTTCGGTTGCCTCAACAAGTCATGTACTCTGGATCGTCGAAAACTTGGCTGACCTCGTTGATACAGGCAGCACACAATTCGGTTCTGCCCTGGCCAGGAATGCAGTTAAATACCATACAGCGCAACAAATCCACTGCCTCCTTCACGTTCTTATGTCTTGTCTAAGGGGGGCGCATAGGTCTTCTCGTGATCTGTGCAGACGGGTACGCTGACGCAGAGAGGTCCGGCTTCGTTGCTTAGTGAGTGACACAAGTAATGCTAATGAAGTGACCTGCAATATGGCGGCCCATGTCACTCATGTTCCGTAGAGCTAATGACTATTTCGAGAGACGTGGACCGGTTCGCAAAACGTACTGGCTGGTGAGAGGAACTTAGCTTGCCGTGGTGCTGACGCATTGGAAAGCTGCGAGAACACCGGCGGAAAACCATCAGACGTGACAGCGGCGGGCTAGCATGATGCCTTCGAGAAGGGAGAGATACCTATACAGTATGCGCTACACTTTTATCAGTGTCGCGGCGCGTTTAGAAGTGTGCGCGCGTGGATCTGGTAGCCTGGCTGGGCGTGAACCGTCGCGCTCTCCAATTTAAGCAAGTAGGCGGTTCCGTAGAGTCTAACGCGTGTTGGGTCACCTTCGGTATCTTTTATTCATCCCCTGATGTGGAGAGTCTGAGCATCCGAATTTCAAATGCAGCAACATGCATAATGTCAGCCTCTGTCTTGGCCTGCGTCCTAGCCACTACTACCACGTGAGGACGACACGTACGTATTAGAGTCAAGATACTGTGTGTGCAAGAACACGCACGCATCAAAAGAATATCCACGCTGCACGCTAAGGAGGTAAGCATTTGAAACATGAAGTGGAAAGGAAGGTCCCCTTTGTAGTTTGACACATGCTACGTAGGAGTGAAATGACACATCGAGACGCGTCGTCGGCATGAGTATAATTCTACGCTTCCGCACGTGTCTAGTGCCCTCGACACGAGAGCACGTCAAGCGAGAGGACATAAGTGTATCTGTGCGTATATTTTCGAGTGCAATCTGAAAATCCCTGGAAAACGACTGATTTGCATCGTACACACGGCTGTCTGCGAGCTTACATGGTAAGTCGAATATTTGTATTAATAGGATAGTGCGTCGCTATACACGTACGCATACGTGTACCACGCATTATGTGTAAATCTTGACACGTAGATGTATTGAGATATATGGGTATGATTCGGAGTCTGCTGCTTATTCGTTGGACTAGAGGAGAAGAATATGTGGCTACTTGGACAGTAACGCAAAAGAAGGAATTCGGTGCGTCGAGCAGCACCCTGCGAAGATCGACTACCGAATCTGTGTGTCGTCGTAACGTAGCGATGGTCTGCGTTCACAGAAATGGGCGCACGCGAGACTCGAGGGGTGAATGACGTCTGGAGCGTATTGTACAACAAGCCCGTGTTTCACGCGCACTGCTAAGGAGTAAGCAATAAAGTGTACGCTTCGCTCCGTGGACTGCGATTGACCATGACTCAACCATGTGAACACAAGCACGTTTAATGCTGAGCCGGCGTTCCGGTCAGCTTCAGGGGGGACGAGATTACGAGAAGATATTCCCGGCAGCGCGTTTTTGTCCCGATGATACACGTGTAAGTGGACGCGGCTTGTATCTAGCTGCACGTTTCTGCAAGGACGTTGAAGTCGATGGCTTGTGGCCGAGCCACAGAATAATGACGAAGGATACTTTGATTTGAGTGCGCGCAATCATCTTTTTTTAACATTGTGGGCGGACGTGCCCGAAGTCGCGGCTGTATTGTCAGGATATACTGACTAACAAAGCAAGATCTCCTTCAATTTTCATTCAGACGCAGAGGAGAATTCCAGGGCTGGAAGCGTAAAACCACGAGATTGAACAGCGGTGGAAGCATGCAAAGCGTACAATCTATAAAGGCGGCCTCTGAAGCTTGCGTCGAAACGCAGCCTTTGCGTGAGCGCTTACGACGATGTACGCGCGTGCATGTCGAAACTGGCTCATGGCACGCTGGCAGAAGGGTGCACGTGTCGAAAATTCCAACTCAAGCGAGTAAGCGCCTTGGGTGGGACTTACTCCGTAGTACAAAAAATGTGCGAATAAGTGGATAAATATCAGATGCATGCGACGGTGTTTCTGTATCAGTTTTGGTGTGGTAGTGTAGGACAAGCAAAACTAGCGAACTGCAGAAGGGGTACATCGATTGTTACGTGTGTATGCCATCCTAGAGGGAACGTTCAAGAGGAAGAAGTGTGACCATATATATCCGATAGCACGAAGACATCTGCGTCGCATTCTCACCTCGGGGGCTGCCCGCATGCGGGATTCGGAGAAAGCGTGACAGCGTTCCTAGGAAGAATAGACAAGCCGGGAGTTTCGCGGGGCACAAGAATCCGACACTGCAAGATTTATTATCTCAACGCTGGTGCAGAAGAGAGTGTGGAGAGCTCTACTCGCACGGATCCATTCTGAAGATCCCAGCAAGCGATCTCAATAATTCCAAGTTTTCCGTGTTTGCGTTTCATCTTCTGCGCTCGACCGTAGCAGGAGCTTTTTGAGAGGCGCTGAGCTTCTGACTGTCAATCAATTCTTGAAACGTGTGCACGCACAGACACGCTGAAGCCGAAGCGTCTGCGAAGCTTGAATCCGTGTCCGCCCCTTGGTGCGGCAGATTTACAATGGTGCCGCCTGCTGTGTGCGACGCAGGGTTGGACTGGCAGCCTACGAGCGGCGGTTCTACAGGTAATATTCAGCGAATTATAGCGTCGTCGCCGTCTGAGTGTTTCATTTGCAACGTTGACGACTCGAAGTTCTTTCTGAACCTATGTGCGGATGGCGACGAACGTACGCGGTCTGATATCGCGGCGTTAGTGGCAGCAAGTTGAACTCTACTTCAGTGCAGCCCTTGAGGAGCGGAAATGCGCAGCAACCCGTCTGTGGGCCAGCTGCCATGTATTTGATGGATCCTTGTGTGCAGAAAAGTCACAAAGGCTACGTTGTGCAGAGTCGAACAGCAGCCCGTGGCTTTCAACGTAGCCGCTCGTAGAGCCTGTGGGTCCCGGATCACTTAGGGGTTTAAAGCAATCAGCATACAAGTCGATTAGCCGGTACACGTGTTCCTGCGTTCAACTCGAAGCAGGTGTGCGCTTGTTCGGAGGATCTGTGAACCACGTGGTCCTTTGACAAAGAGGTTCGTTCGCCGTTCGGGCGCGGGTGGATGCTAAAGAGATAGATACTGACGCGTCGTCCTCGACGTGTTTGTTCATATGGGAATGTATTACACAACACTATATATATATATATACATATACATGTGTACACAGGTATATCTGAAAACAGATGGGTGGGTGCGATTATCTGCACATGTGAATAAGGACACGACGTGCATCGTTTCGGCCTTGCCCAAGACCGTGGCCCGGTGTAATGTGTGTCGGTGATAAGACGAGACAGTCTGATAATTGGCAACCGACCGTGTCCGGAACCCTTGGTGATAAACTTCAGAGGACCAGCAAACGGCACGAATGCCGTGGAAGGGCTGAAATTCTGTTTTTGAGTGAGGAAACTGCTTAGCGTCGCTTTGAATAGCTACCTGCATTATGCCCACTAATAGCGTTTAGCAATCCATGTAAGTCTGACTGCTTTGAGGCTGTGTGTGCAGGATGAGATACGCGTTGCAGGGCAAACGTAGGCGGAATGCGAACACGAAGAAGATACTGTGGAGAGGCCAATCATGTATGGAGGCAGACAAGTGCAATGTAGCAAGGGGGTGCTGCACTGATTTGAGCGGTAGAGTGAGGAGACGTGTATCCGTCTGCATGCCGGTAGTGATCTCAACACTCGAACCCCTCGAGGGAGAAGGCAGGCGTCTATTAGCGCACAAACATTAAAGTCCGATTTGCAGACGCCGTGGAGCTCAACAGTTTTACCTTCGGTGGGCGCCTGTTTGCGTGGGTTGATTGTGAGTCCATTGTTCACGATCATAGTATAACCCGTAGCAGTTACACGGGCAGATATACGTGCGTCAGGCTTACTGTGTCTATCCCGGCAAAAAATCCTGTCGAAATATGAATTGGAACCCACTTTTATCGTTGTGACACTGGAGAAAAAAAAAGGCCACATCAGGATCAAGTGAAAAAAGTAGTTTGAGCAGTCTGTCCAGTACCATCCAGCCCAGACCGGCTCTCGATTCTGTGTATGGTCTTAATTTCGCGGTGTTGTGCGTATTCTGAAGCCGCCGCAGAAAGGAGCTGAGGACAGAGGGGCATTTGTAACGGGTTGATCAACGGAGACCGCGCAGTATACTGTGGTTACGCGTCAGCATGAAGTGTATACAGCGTTGCCATGACATTGTGTCCCCACTTCCCTCACATATGTCCCAACAAATCGATACGTTGCACAGGTCTCTGTCGCCGTGTAGAGAATGCTGCTGGCGGGACGACTCCCGCGAATCTAACTGTGGCAACTCACCGTACAGATTGAAGACCAAATTGCCACAGGATTGTGCGAATGTGTCAGATTTGGAACTCTAAGTGAGGCGACGTACGTGGCATTGGGGGACTATCGAACTCCGCCAAATGTGGTGCTGAAGCTTCTGAAATGCGTGCACGCGTGACTGTGGAGAAATTGTGTGCGGAAGGTGAGACAGGCGTTGCAGAGTGAAAGTGGGCTGCTCTTAGGAGGTGAGTACGTGGGGAGAACAAGCAACAAGTCGTTTTGCTGCAATCGTCGGTAATTTCTATGTGACATGTGCGTACGAGTATGTCAAGCGAGATGGAAGACGCACAGCATTGCACAGCAGCGAGGTTTTAATGTGCGAACACCTTGGCGCTACTGAGTCAAATTCTTTATATGTGTATGTGCGCCCTCCAACTCCGTAAGAATTGTGCACACACGTGTTGTTAAATGGAGATCTACGTGTATATACCTACGTGAGTGAGGTCCGCTGTATACGCCTAAAAAAGTATCTACGTTGTTACGTGACACGGGAGAGGAACAGGTGGCCGTACCGGGTATTGTTGGATGTAAGAGAGCGGTTAGTCCGTCATGCTGGACCTTGTCCGAAACGACCGCCGACTACGTGAATTACCATAATTTCACGGTGTCGCGTGTGACGTGGGGAGGCCGAAATATGAAAGTGTGATAAGGATGGAAGGTGTCAAGTAGCCAGCAGTAACCTGCGCCATAGCCACTGCTGACGCTTCCGCAAGGAATGCACTCATTAGGGCCGTGGGTCTGTGTCTGCAGGTGGACAAATGCATCACACAACACGTGCGTCGGGGTATGAAGGAGGTAAGAATATTGCACACACTTGGAGACGATCAGCGGCTGGACGATGCGTTATGAGTAACCTGAGAAGTGGATAGAGAAATTGGTTCAGAGCTCCTGGAGACTACTCCCGTGTATGCAGACGCATGCGGCTAGTGCGCACAAGCCCGATTTCAGTGTGTGAAGCTGCATGACCGCTGCTGATTCTGCTGCTGTTAGGTGAGTGTGCGCGTGTCTACGATGCAGAGATTATACACATTCCTAGTACTGATCGATGCAACGATCATGTGTACGTTCGTACACTGAAGAGTGAGTGTACGTAGGTTTATAGATTTGACTTGATACATAACTATTGATAGGGTTGTACTGCTCAGCTGTGTGGCCTGCGAGACGAATGTGTAGATAGCTACATAACGTATTATGATGGATGAAAGAGTGCGACTAGTCTGTAATGTGCTGTTCTACCTGAAGCTTCCTCACGGCGGTGTTGTGCCCGTTTTGGGGGTCTACTCAGTGGAGCTGAGACTGGAAAGGCGCAGGCTCCATGCCTGTCAACAATGACCTGCACCATAGCCATTGCTAACGCGTCGGCAAGAAGTGTGACCCTGACTGCTGAGACACTTGCTGACAAGGCTGACGCAAGCCTGTAAACACAAGCAGGTTTCACGGTGAGAATAAATCCGGCTCAGGACCACACAGGTGGAGTATGCTGGATAATGTTGCCGGCAGACGCAGTGTCTTGCGAGGGCAACATTTTTGTGGTTGGCCATGCACTGTGTCCAGTTGTATGTTTCGGTCCAGGGACTGACTTCCGTCCGTTGTGGGTGAATGGCACGATGCTTGTTCACCATGTTCTGACGTGCACGCCGCCACCATCCTAGTTCGCGGTCTCGGCGGACCTATCCGACATCTGATTTGCATTGTCTGGCCTTGTGGGCAAGAGCGTCTCACCCTGACTGCACTCCGGTGCAGGGGAGACCTGCAGTGCTAGAGGCGCAGAACCATGAGTTGGAGAGCTTTGGGGGACTGTGGTGCGCACGACGTGTGAAGGCGACCTCTACAGGATACAGTGAACCGTAGGCCTTGTTTGAGCGCGTCTGGGGATGTTCGCGCGTGACTGTCGAGACTGTTTGCTGGCACTGAGGTACAAGAGTGCACCTGTTAAACATTTTATCTCAAGCGAGTAAGCGGATCGGCGAAAATTAGTTCGGGAAATCTGTGTGCTAGACTGCGGTGTGCTCCCGGTGGTTTGCTGTTTGGATCGGGACCACTTCACTCGACACATAACTATGCACAGGAGCGCGAACGACAAATCCATCGAGGCATAGAGGAGCCCTGTTAGAGGGAACGTAAAAGGCAGTGAAGTGTAGCTGGGTGTCTTTGGCGGTACGAGCTTATGCGTTTTTGAATTGTCGGCGCGTGGGCGTAGGATTACTTGTTGTTGGAAGAGGAGGCGCCGGCGCGCCAACGCGGAAGTAGGAAGACGATGCATCGCCGGTGGGGTGGTACAACGTCTTCTCCGCAACATGCACTGTGTCGGCGCTGCAGCAGGCATAATGCGGAGGGCTTTCCACTGCTACACAGAACGTCCAATAAAATGAAATTCTCTGCATTTTTGTTGCGCTGACCCTCTGATCGTCGAACAGCCGTTCATCCGCGGCCAGAGTTAACTCGAAGCACCCAATGAGAAGAAAAACGTGTCCAGCTTGTTGGGCACTAGATTTGCGCTAGTTAAAATCGTATCTGCGGCGTATGCATGCTTTGGCAGCTGTCAGACAACACCCGGTAAGACAGAGTATCATCGGTAGCTTGGTGTTCCGTTGGCAACGATGACTGCAAATACTGCTTTCAGCGTCTACGTATGCCCCTAAAGAAGGCAGCGATTGTGCTTGTTTCGGTGTTGTTCTGCTTTCCATGTCTGCGAGCTGAGGTAGGGTGGACGGACAATTTCGGGAAGGGAGACGCGCAGCGAGTCGTTTGTGGACGACCTGCTGTGTAATTCGTGGGTCCTCGTGAACAGAAGCGACACCGAGGCGACACGCCGCAGAGGTGTGCAGCAGTAGCATGTGATCTGCAGTATAGCCGCGCCTAAAGCTTTAGGGTACAAAATCATTCAGCTGTCTAGCACGTTGATACGTGAATTCGTAAACAGCTGTGTTCGATCCAAAGCAGGTACGCACGTGCCCGGACGTTACGTGAGCTAGTTGGTCTTTTGAAGCAGGCGTTGCATCCGCTTCAGGGCTAAGGATATACATACAAATTCATGGGTCCCCACAGTTTTTTATCGATACATTTCTTTGTGTGTCGCGGTACGCATGTATATGTATGTGTGACAAGTGGTGTGTAGGTGCGACTCCAGATACTCCTGAACTGGCAGATCGCATATATTGTGTCAACCCTGCACACCACTCAGTTGTGACGTGGATTATGCCAGTGATCAGAAATATAAGAGTGCCACGAAATGAGGCGGACGCCATGTAAGCGCTGGGTTTGGTGTTTAATTGCAACGACTGGTTAGCGTGGCCGTGGACACCGAGTTGCTCCATATTCGTTGATATGGCTTAACAATGCATGTACATCTGAGTGCTGCGAGAAACAATGTGTGCAGGATGGAACACGCGGTGCAGAGCAAGCATTCGCCGCATTGCAGGGAAGGAAGAACGCGGAAGAAACAGTGAAAAGGTCTCTTCGATGTGGTGGTCGGTGAGTGCAATATAGCCACAAACTGGTGCACTGACTTTGGCCGGAAAGTCAAAAGTTGTGTATGCATATGCACGCGGGTAGTGATTTCAAAACTCGAGTAAGTCGAGGAAGATGACCGACCTGTATCAGTCCACACACAGTCTAGTTCAATTTGCAGATCACGAATAAGCTCGATTCTGTGTGCTTGTGCTGATCAATGGCAACTGAAGTCTTCATATGTAACTGTGTACGTGTGTACACGGGTTGCAGCCATCATCTGAATATCTGTACAGGTCCGTCTGTCGTAACCTACAGGTACGAGTAGCGATCAAATGTTCGTGCTTCGGACGCAGAAGAAGAAAACGTGGGCAAAGTAGAGATAAGGCTCTGAGAGTGAGAACCAGTGCGTTAGAATTTCCCTGGATTGTGTGTGTCGTCATCATGCCGCGGTCGTGCGGCTGTTGTGGGAGAATTGGAATCTGGCGTTGAGATTGGAGTGGCACGTGTAGAGCCCTGACCAACCGTACCCCGTACCACAATCACTGTTGGTGCAGAGCAGGAGATCTGCTTGAATGCCGAGACGCTGTTGGGATACAACTGCGATCACACAGGACAAAGACACTAACCGTAGTTTCAGCGGGCACCATGTCTTGCGACGGCGACAAACTTGTGGTTTGACGCGGCCTGTATTCAGTTGTGTGTTTCTGCAGACAGACTGGTCTGGTTTGTCTGTAGGCTAACGGCAGGACACTGATGCAGCTTACGTTGCCCGGGCTGAGCACAACATGCTTATTCCGTAGTACTGGCGGATATGTCTGACATTGCCACTGTATTATCAGAACAGGGGAAGGTCTCAAGAAGCTTGCGTTTCGACTCAGAGGAGCACTGCAGTGCTAGAGTTGTAGAACCATGAGACTGAAGAAGGGCGAGACAACGTCATACTCGAGTGGTGTGTAAGCGGCATGCAGAGGATGTGCTGAACCGCAATTATTGTTTGAGCGCTGTTAAGAATGCGCGCGTGACTGTCACTACTGCCTAGTAGCTTCACGTGTTAAACATTCCATCTTAAGCGAGTAAGCGGTTTTCTGAAAAACTAGTTTGTGAATAAACGTATTAATCCGTCGTAGGCTCTTGTGTTCTTTCATCTGGATTGAGATCGTCGTTTGGGAAACGCAATGTTGTGCGAGCGTAGAAAGGGCAGGCCCATCGCGCGGTGCATGCGTAATGTCAAAGAGAACGATGAAGACACAAAACTGTATCTGGATGCCTTTGGCGGTACAAAACTTGTGTGGGACATTGCTGTAGTTTAGAGGGTTTAGTATTTGTCGTTAGGAGATGGGCGGCGGTGCTTCAGCCGGTGTGAGGGGGGATACTGTGAATCTAAAGGGGGAGAATTATTCACCGCATCATGTGTTATATCAATGCTAGTACCAAGGATAGTGAGGAGAGCGCTCCAGTGATATACACGCTCGCGCAAGTGTATCACGTGCACCGAGAAACGGAATCAGGAGTCAGGACAGGGGAGTTTTTGCACATTTGTTTCACTTCCGTCGATAGGTCGTAGCCATTGGCCCTGTTAACAGAGGAACTGAGCCTTTGCTTGCCGTTCAGCTGTTCAAACATGTGTACAGGGAGAAGCACTACACCTCAAGCATCCACGTAGAAGAACGCCGTGTCTAAAGTGTTGTACGTAGATTTTTGCTGGCGAAAATTTTGTGATACCGCGCAGGCGTGCTTTGTTATTTACGGGAAGCGTGTTATTGAAATGTATCCTCTCTGCGTTCGTGCGTGCGTCAACGCTAGAAAATGGGTAGTCATGCATCGTACCTTGAGTTTTTTCCAGACATATATGTTCTTTCATGTACGCCTGCGTTTATGTGTAAACCGGTGTTTAGGTGCGATCCCACATGCGCGCGGATAAGGATATCACGTGCGTCGTTCCGAACTTGCGCAAGATTTTGCAGTGATGCAGGGTGTGCAACTTTTATGAGGACTACCTCTAGTCTGACAATTGGTAACCGACCTTGACAGGACACACTGGTGATAGACGTCAGGGTGTCACATGCTGGCACAGATATCTTGGAAGGATCGAGAAGAGGGTTTTAATTGCGGTTAGCGCTTGGCGTCTCCAACAGATTCCGTATGCCATCGTGGTGCTTCAGCAATGGGTGTATGCCTGACTCTCGAGAGACTGTGTGTGCACGATGATAAACTCGTTACAGAGCAGTCAGAGCATGCGTTATAGGGAAGATCGCATCCAAAAGGATTAGAAAATTCACTCCGGCTGGGAAGTTGATGATTCTAAACTAGCAAGGAAGTGACGAATTCATTCAAGCTGCAGAGTAAATACGCGTCCGTGCATATGCAGACAGTTAGTACTCTCAACAGTTGAATATGTCAAGGGAGATGAGAGAGATCTGGCAGTGCACACATACACAGTCGAAACAGACTTGCAAACTTCGAGAAGCACGACTAAGCTAGGTCTTCTGTACGTGCTTTTGTGGGTGTCACGGATGGTGAGATTATTCACAGTCGTCTAATGACACGTCTCTGTGCAGATATGTATAGGTATGTGGGCGCTCATATGTGTACCGAAACAGATACGATCCCCGTGTACAGATTGTACAGATAGTGGTCTACTGTATATTAAGACTTAGGAGAAGAGCACGTCGTCAAGTAGGGACTAGACTGGTAGAAGGAGGGAAACCTTTCTGTAACGTGACATGATGCGCTCCGGATTGTGTGCATCATCGCATTGCTACAGTGTTGTACCTATTGTGGGAGTGCGAGCAAATGGCGTAGACACTGGAGGGACACGCGAAGAGTGGTTATCAACAGTACTCTGTCAGTGCGTATCAAGACGTGTGCGGTTGACAGAGTAGATGCTGTGTGAACAGTTTGCACAAGCGTGTGAAAGGAAATGCGTTTCATGATGAGGAGAAACATGGGTGACCACCACGGCACGCCTTTATTCCTACGCACTCTCGACGGACGCAGCGCCATACGAGGGTGGCACAGTGCTGGCCTAACGCGTCTTTTTTTTTGTTTCTATATTTTCGCAGAGGAAGTTCCCTGTTTCTCTGCAGTCGAACGCACAATACAGATGCAGGATATGCTGCGGTGGGAGGGCACAATTGTCTTGGCGGATACGTCGGGCGTGGCGACTGTATTGTGGGAGCACACTCGTTAATAGAGAGATTACTCGTTGTGGTTGCATTTCCACGCAGGGGAGGACTGCATTACTACAGGTGCAGAACCGTCGGGCTGCAGAGCGGTGAGGGAATGGGATGAGGACGAGGTGTGAAGACGACCTCTACAGGATGTGTCGAGCCATACCCATTACTGGAGCGCTCTTGGAGGTGCGGGCGCGTCGCAGCAGAGACTGCCTGTTCGCAGTTTGGCACAAGGATGCACGTGCCAAATATTGCAACCTAAGCGAGTAAGAGACTAGCTGAAATTTATTTTAAAGAATCAATGTGTTACTCTTTCTACGAGCCGATGCATTTGTTTTCAGTATTGGCAGGGTTTTTCTGGACACGCACTGGTGTGCAGGCTTAGAACGGGCACATCCATGAGGCACGGGTGTGTCTCGGCAGACGGAATGTGAAGGCGCAGAAACGTGTAACTGTGAATCTTCGGTAATAAAAAGATGTGTATGCATTGTTGCCGGCCTCTGGGGTGCTACTATTTGTTGTTGTGAGAGCCGAAGCTCCAGCGTCAGGAAGTAACAGGGGAAACACAATCGATCCGGTGAGGCGCATGTAAGATGTCAACGCTGGCGTAAGGGCGGGTGGGAAGGGCGTCACTAAATTAATTTGGGTAAAGAATGTTTTGAGTGCACCGCCGAGGCGACTCAGAAATTATGAATTTTCGGCACTTGTCCTTCAGTTTTAGCGCAGGGTCGCACCCATTTGAGTTACTTTGGAAGAGGATGAGCTTTTGATTGCCGAGCAGTCCTCGAAGCGTGTCTACGCACATGGGGCTTAAATTCGAAGCTTCTAAGCATGAGGAAGCCATGCAAAACTGGTTGGAAACCAGATTCAGGTCGATGCGAACTGTGTTCTACGACGCATTCATGCACTAGGAGGTTACGGCGACGACTGGTTTTTGGGAGTATCGAGCGAGGTGTAGCGCCATCGGCGTCTGAGTATATCGTTCGCAAGGTTGATGGTGGGTAATGCCGTCTGAGTCAGCGCAGGCGTTGCAAGACCATGGCAAAATATGTGTTCTTTGCTGTTCCATTGGCTGTTCTGACGTACTCGTGACAGCTGTGTCCGGACATTTTATGATCTGGTGCAGTGGGGGGCATCGGGACCGTAGAGGTGCCGTTGCTCGTCTGTGGACCAGCTGTTGTGTGCTGGACGGGTCCTTTCCTGCCAGGGTCAGAGATGACGTCGTGCGCAGTGACACAGCAGACTGCCGCTTGCACCGTGGTGCTCACAGATCCTCTGCGCGCCCAATCGTACGTACGACTAGATAGATAGGAATGACCATGCTTATGCATGAAAACAGGTACGGTATGCATCGTTGAGGCTCTGTGAGGCTCTGCACCAAAATCTGTGGCGATGTAGCAAATGCTGGTGGTAAGACGACGTCCACGGGTCTGAATAGTGCAGCAGACGATAACCCTGCATAACGTTGATAAAGGGCAGGTTGCCGCAGGGTGACGCGGACGTCATGAAAGGTCTCAGGTTTTACAGTGTAAATTTCGAGAGGTAGTAGTGTCGTCGTGACTATTGATCTGCGTCAAAGGAGCTGCTGAAGGCTGTGCCTTGCATGTAAACCTGACTACTAAGCGGCAGTGTGTGCAGAATGATATCGCAAGGGTAACGCTGCATATCAAACAAGTAAGCATGTGGGAGGAACATGCAATGGGTGGCGGTAGTATGCTCTTTGGTGGGTCCTACGTAGCAGGGAGATGGAACATTGCTCCGAGTTGTCCTCGGTATGGGAGCATGTCAAGGGACATTCGACACTTGCATTAGTCACACAGGAGAGATTTTAGTGCCCGAATTCCTCAGCATTAATCTGTCAAACTCTCGAGAAGAGTGTGTGCCCGTGTCAGTGATGTGAGAATTGTGCACAGTCGCCGTATAATGCGTCGGTCCGCGTGTATGTGTATTCGTGTGTGAGGCTTGATGCGTACGTCTGGCAGCGACGTTATGTGATTTAGGAGTGAAATGCGTGGCCGCAAAGAGGTGTCGTCGGATGATGTAGTGCGGTGGGTGGTTCATGATTCACCTTCTCGGGAGAGGGCATGAAGTATTTGAATCGTCACAATTCCACCGTGTCGCGTGTGATCTGGAGCGCCCGAAATATGAGGTGTAACAGGACAGAGTTGTGTCCAGTGGTCAGCAGTGACCTGCACCATATCCACTGATGATGCCTCAGCGAGGGAGGAAACCGTGACTGGAGTGAATCTGCGAATCCAGTTGAACAAAGGCGTCTTGTGACACGTGTGCTGGGAATTAAGGAGGTAGGGATACCGCAGTGACGTGCAAGAGGTCCACGGCCGGAGAATACTAGATGAAGGTTCTGTCAGAAGGATTCGCAGCATGGTTCTGAGCTGGAGGACACCGTAAGGGCGTGTACATACGCTCTCGCATGATGCCCTCAACACACGAGTGCGAGCGAAGAGAGACAGTGCGTGTACGCGGGAGGTCAATCTGCGAAGGCGTTGAAGTCCTTCTAATTCCACCTCTGTTTAGTTTTGTGTTTGCGCACGGTAGTGATGTCACAGGTACCCACAGTATTGATCGAGGTTACAGACTCGTATATGAGAGGACACCGGAGAAGAAATGTATGTCTGGATATATAGGTCCACCACGATGTACTGGTGGGTCTCTCGTGTTCACCGCGGTGGCCGTAGAGACGTGACAACATAGAGCTTATGGTGCACAATGAAGTGCAACTAATGTGTCAAATGGCGTCCGGTTTGAATACGCTCTCTTGTACGTGTCGTATTAGCGCCGGTTGTGCCTGTCCTGGGAAGTCCGCAAACTGTAGCTGAGAGTGGAAAGACATGCCTCGCATGCTGGCCAGCAACGATCTGGGCCGTAGCCACTACTGACGCCTCAATGAGGGATGAAA
>KL647315.1:1732108-1744434 GCA_000727475.1 Sarcocystis neurona | reverse complement strand
GAATTTATCTTTTCTCACTTCAACATGTGTGAAACGCTCTGGCCGCTGGGAACGGAACAAGTGTCTAGTGGAGGACATGTTTTGCCAGGACCCTGACAATTGCTTCTCTAGGCGCAGGACTACGAGCAGTGGACGCTCTATTCTTTGCAGGGCTCCACGGCCAGCTGCCGACTTGCCTTTCGCTTCAAGACTCAGACTCGTGATTGTCACGGGAATCAGATGTAGCGCGTTTCACCGCAAAATGTCCGCGGTCGCTGGATGCATCTTGACTGGATGTTCGACCTCTTGCAGACGCCAGGGTGGCATGTAGCGTGGGTAAAATTAATGTTGGGCCCTTTTGAGCCGTCAGAGTTGTAAAGACCTAACGCTGCGTCCACGTCCATTCTGACAATCTAGTTGCATGCACTGGTAGCGTGTGTCTTGGGCCGCAGTCGATTGCAAGCCGGCAATCAGGACAATTAGGATAAAATATAGTGTTTCACCGCGGGCTTTACAGCCGTTCCTGGTTACCAGCTTGCTAACTAATCACGTACCGTATTCTTGTTGGTATCCAGTGGGACGAATGAATACGCAAGTGCGTTTCTAGACGAGCAGGAGGTTGAGCTGCTGTCACGTACGAGCAACAGTATGGCTCATCCTGAGAAAATGGGCGTCGCTGTATTGGTCACTGCACTTGTTGAGGTTCCCCAGACACTGTTCTCTGAGAGCAACAACATAATTCTGCAGCCCACGCCGGAGGCGTTGTGTTGTTTGGGTGGGCCAAAACTGTTGCGGAATCAGACGGAGGGCTGCTTGTAACACACACGACTACCATTCCTTGTTTCGTGTTGCGAACCCGAGAAGACGGAGAGAATTTCACCAATTCCAACAGAATTCTTTATCTCTCGATAAAGAATAGGTGTGAGTGGGTTTGAGTGACTGCAGGTGACATTCTGTGTCCACTTCAGATGGACTGGCTGGGGCTCTATTCCAATATCGACGCAGTCGCATCCAAAAAACGAGTGTCTCATCCACTGGATACTAGAAAATTCCTCATGAACACTTCAGTTAAGATTTGTCGGTCAGATGAGCGGCCGTTCCAAGAGCTCCAATTTATTCCGGAGATGCAGGAATGTCGGCTGATATGAGGTACTAGCTTCTACTCTTGACTTCATGATAGATATTGTATCTATAAGCAATACAGCCCCAAAACAGGTGGCGCGTATAATCATTTTTGAGATACAGACCACAAATTTCTTTCGACGGTGCAAGCTAGCTAACACCCAGATAAATCGCCTTCGATCTGTGTGAGGCACCCCCACCCAAGAGACAATGTTCTCTATAGATTCACTCCCTGCAGCCCAATTTGTGACAACACTCAGTACGAGCGAGGACGTCTTTGCTGGAAACACACCATCCGGCATTCACGGTAAGAACACCCTCGGGATGACACTGTGTGCTAACACGAGGAGCCCGTTACTGAATCGACCTACTATGTAGTCCCACTTCTACCATCGTGGTAACGACTTTCCAGGTACCGGAATATTTCGATAATTAGCTCTGGAGTAGCCAGAAAAGTGTATCGTGACTTGTGGAGGCGGTAAAGTAGGCATTCTCTTGCTCTCAAGTGCCCTCCCATCTGACGCGACAGTACACAAGAGTATGCTAGTTTTGCAGTCCATAGCTGTGTGAGGTGCGCTATCCTCCTGAAGTAAGGACACAGACCATCTAGGAATATATTTTCTACTGTTTCTCTGTACATGTAAACATACTTACTGCTCATAAGGATGCTTGTCAAAGGAAAGCAGTCAAACGGGAGGAGAATTCACGTTGGCTCAGCACGAATTCGATAGTGTTTCTGTGGATAAGCGTAAGGGATATGCCTGCCGCATGGTTGCTGCTGGACATTCTTATAGGTAGGCCTGACTGTTCGTTACTGCTTGTCCAGTGTCGCCATATCTCCACTGAAAATGCCTCTGCTGCAAAAGAGCTCTTTAACTGCAAAACCTGTCCCTAGTGCATATGCAGAAGCCTCTTGCTAGCCTACGCATTGTTTCCCACACGTGCGTTTGCAGTCTCCGTCGCTCCCCACCTCGCGCACGTAGCGCTGGAAGTCCCAAATGGTGGACGTAAATTGATCCAGGGGCTTTCCTTGATGCAGTACGTTGATTGGACCGACAGACACATCATCAGTATTCCACACAGCAACCCTGCGTCCTTCGTAATGGTCCAAGACATACCTTGCAGACAAGGCTTGTCTTCGAACTACTCGCCAACTGCTGCGGTCCAATCCATTGGGTACATTGCTACCCGCTTGTTTGCCAACAATCTTCGCTGCCTGCGTTGTGCAAGCCCTACAAATTAAGCTCTTGAGCATGCAACGTTGTCAAACTCTCTGCCAACGTGACACCTGATTTCACTGTGGTTATGCAAGTTAAATTTTCGGACTTATGTTTCCGATCCATACACGACGACTCCCGCTGTTCTCTTGTAGGCTTTTGCCCCCTTAGAAGGCGACTGCGTGAGCCATCCCCGACTCACGAATATCAGACGCCACCCAAACCTAACTGCACTCATGTGGTCAATACAAATCCCCTGCATTTCGAAAGCGTAAAGAAAAGTGTCCCCCTCGCCCAACTTTTATTATGGAAGAAGTACCCTCTATGTCGTCCTTTCCCCACGAAATTCGTAGAATTCTTTGGTTTTGTCTCGGACACCTGTCCGGTCTGTCGTCATTCGGAAATTCAGTGCACAACCATACGTACCTTGAGACATTGTAAGGACTTCCCCCGTAAGTCGTTGCTACAACGTAGACAAGAAGGCAAAACGTAGACGTGCTTGAAGAAGATGTATCGACGCGTCGGCCGCATGCTCTCAAGAATGGCAGAACGCAGTCTTACTCGCTATGCCCCGACGAGTATTTGAGCGATCTTTACCTCGTAGCGCCTTCGCAGCCGACATACCCGAACACTAATGGACTTTAAAATTCCATCAAGGTGTAGCACCTTCATCGGTATCATCTTTGTGTCCCGCCGTCACGGAAGATGCTCAACACCAAAAAGTACTCAGGACGGTATTCCTTCTGCTTGTGGTGAAATATGTTTTTGGCACTTCTAATGAAATTTCTAGCCGACGAGGCGCACAGGGTTGTTGCCGAACGGATTGTTGTCCTTCAGTCTCTAATGGGTCAGACTTGTGAAACCGTGGTCACTATCGTCCCTCCTGCGCCAACATTGAACTACACGCTGGAGTCCCAAGAATGACCCAGGACACATGGAGTGGTAACGCGTAAGCGAATCAATATCGCCATGTTGTGTTGTTTTTTCGTTGAGCAGACGTGCATTTTTTTTGGTTGCCAAAAACCCGTTTGGAACCGTGTCCAGTTTGATAGAGTATTCTGCCCCAAGAGGTTACCTGAGCAGCCAGTCATGTAAGCAGCTGGCGGCGTTTGTGTTTCATGGTAAAATACACTCCTGCGAATGCCTTGGGGACGAAGATATTGGCTACGTCGTAACCACAACGTGCATATTAGAAAAGATCGTGAAGGCTAGCGTCCTTTCCAGGCACGCATTCAGAAACTACTTACACCCTGACAAAACATCATGCATCATCCAAGGGATTGCGCAAGACGGTTTTCGGGAAGCAAGAGAAGAATCCGCGCTTGCTCAAAGTACAAACTTCTCAGCATGCCGGTACTGGTGGGGCACTGTTGTGAGTACTTTGCACTCAAGGTGGACGCTCCAGAATCCGCAGCCCTAGGTAGGGGAACTACGTCAGAGGACATCACGCATATAACTCTGCTCAAATAAGCGGCGCGTGATGTCCTCTGACCCTACCTGTGTGCAGGAACGTAAAATCCGCACAGTTCTTTAGATGACGTCACAGCGTCTGGCTCATACTGCACGAATATATCTCAGTCAAGAGGCGGTCTCTTTCGGAATCACAACAGAGTATTATCATGTGCTTTACAACGTGCTGCGCAAGGTGTGGCAGATGTTGGGGGCGTAAGCGCAAAAGAAAGCCGTTTTCGGCGTTTTATCGGCGTAGGAAGTGCAAACCTGGAAAACGAACGTGCGCATCCCCACCCTCTCTCGTCTTAAAGAACTATCCTTTCAGCAAACGTGACGCGTAGTAGAGCCATATTTGCTGAACTTACATCCACCTGTGTAATTCTGTAGAGCGATGTTTAATAAAACCACCCGGCTGGGCTGCCGTCGGTAGCCCTGGCGAAAACAACAGTCGATTTCGCTCCACCAGGGCAACCTCTAAGGTTAGCGGTAACCGGCGTTCGTGTCTCGCAAATGAAAGGACTAAATGAATTACAGGGAGTGCAAATAGGTTGCAACGAAGACGTGCGCTAGATCTCATATTGAGTTAATTGACTCAAACCGTAGAACGGCCTCCCGTCCCTAGACAACACGGACTTACTTAGCCCAGGCGAAAGCCAAATTGGCGACCGCCGCGCATCACCAACCTATTTCAACATCAAAATGCAGCCTAGAGTGTATGCACTGCACCCTACGAGGGCTGGTGCCTGAGCAAGACGTCTCCTGAGCTCACTGAGGAAAGCGTTGAGGTTGCGGGCCCACCAAGTTGACAAATGGCGCAGTACAGCGTCTTGAGAGAGGTAATAGGTCCGTCAAAACCTATCTGCTCTGAGGGATCTCGAATTTCGCCGTAACCTCGCGGGAGTTCTACTATCATTGTTCCGCGTCCCCTGAATGCATTTGAACTCTACCACTTTCTCTGGCACTACGTGTATCTCAAGTCCTTAGAGTAAACATAAAAAAGTACTCGAAGAGAAGAGGTTTTCTGACAACCGATGACGGCAGGAGGGAAAAAGTTGACCGTCCACTTCATGGAGAGCAGAGGGAGCCACTCAGTTTCTAGCGTATCCGGCCACCTACGTTCTCAGGTGAGCATACTTTCCTACCTTTCAAGACCACTGTCGTACAACGAAAGAGTCGCACTTCTACTATTTTACGACTCAAAAGTCTGCGAAGCTTCTGTTCTGCGGGAAGCAGTAGCAATCCTTCTTGGAATCTGAGAATTCTGGACAATTTTTGAGAGCACAGGTGCCTGTTCGGGCCTGGCTACTTCGTCGTACGACTAACATTCAGAGAAACTAGCTATGTTGTTCCTAGTCTGAATTGCGATGCTTTACGGCGAATTGACCTGTAAAGAAATATCGTGTTTCAGCGCTGATGCGTGAAAAATAGCTGTTCACCAATCTCCTTGATACGGTGTAGGGTAACAATCCGGGGCATGTAGACACCGAGGCAAAGTTGTCTCCACCTGAACTGCAGTGTTGTTACGACAGGCAAGGACCCGGTGAGCTTCGTGGTAGGGCAGTGACAACATTAACAGAAGAATGACTGTGCTGTTTTCATGTTGGCAGGTGTGTACATTACATCACGTTGTTTTAGACACCTATCTTGGCTGGTAGACAACCCCCAAGCAATCTAGGAAGCCATAGCTAGACCTGCTGTCTGAAGAACAGAGGACGCCACTGACTGTGATTTACTTTTTCTGCTCAGTAAACGTCTCCCCACAATATTCGTTCTCACACATCACTAGTGAAAACACACAAGTCACACTGTTTCGACACGGTAACGAACGTGCCTTCAGTTACAGCCACAGCGGAGGCAACCTCCGGTGACCTTGAAAACCATATTGATCTGCCAATTTGTAATGAAGAAGACGCGGGCGACGGTATTGGGCAAGCTCCAGTGACTCCCAAAAGAGGTGAAGGTCGAGGTGTTTTGTACCGGGAGGTGGCGGGCTTTGAAGCCGTCCGCTGTCGGACGAAATGGTGTCACGGCGGTGTATTGAGATTGATACCCTAAGAAATTTTCAAAGGTGCATGCATGTCCGGTATGGGCGCCTTGCAAAAAGGACCTGAGAAGAATAAGTTGTAGTTAGCGTCAGAGAACCTCTACATACGACATATTTCAATGGTTCACAAGATCTCTAACTACAGTCTTCTGTCGGTGCTCCTGCGGGACAGCTAATTCACAGTTCCACTTCTTCCCGGTTAAAGGCATGTCGCCTTACCACCAGTATTACGGACTGGCGCTATCTCACAGTGGTTGAACATTTTTGAGGACCGAATACATTCGTGTCTCCACTACTGCTGGATCCCCCAAGATATGGATCACTTTATTCGCCAACATGTACGTCCTAGGCGCCCAAGCAACACTGCTACGAAGTAAGACGTCCAGCTAGTTTTGATCTTTCGCACTCACGCTCGACTTCCCGACGTCTCGCAGATCATCCGGGCTCCCACGGATCTAGGGAAGGGGTACACAATGCGCGTGACTGACGCAGAATGCTGACTTCGGCCCAGCAGTTCCTCTAACACGCGATGCAGGACTTCCCTCCGTTCCGTCGGTGATGTGGCTTTCCCAAGGCACAGCAACCCTGTCCCTGTCCATGTTCCAGCTGAACACCGTTCACGGCGGACACGCAGGGCATATCTTCTACAGAGTCACGCCTTCTCAGACTAAACTCCAAAACAACTATTAGGACACCCAGGTAATGTAAGAACTTCAATGGACGCACACGCTCAGCCTTACCCTCTTTTCCTGAGAGAGTCACAAGCGTCCCCGGATACGTGCATTGCAAAAGAGAAAAATTTCACCAATATCGCATTCTGAAGGTCAAGTCTCCATATATTTGGATAAGAGAACTTGTAATAGCACCTCTGGATATGCATTCTTAAGGCACATATGAATAGGCGAGGCTTGCCACTCACATATTAAGGGCGTCTCCTCGTCGTGTTTGGTGTCTGCTTACGTACCTGTGTCTATTCTGCAAAACTACATTCTCATGCGTATGTTGAATGTATTTCGAGTTTAGCCGAGAGGCGTCGTCAAGCGTTTCTCTGCAAGCGGAAGTCTGACGGCAGACCCTCTGCGACACGTTGAACAGAAAGTGTGTTTTGACCCCACCCGGGCACAAAACCTTGTCTAGCATACGCTGTTATCATAACGGGACACACGCACACCCGTCAATATTTGTATGGAGATAGATACCGATATACTTATTGCAATGGTCGAACGGACGACAGCCAACCTCTCGCTTTTAATGAAACGCTTCAGGGTAATTGCACTTGACTGCGACATGCCCGAGTACAACTGGACAATTATCACTGAGTACTGACATGTCGACTTTCCTTAATGAAGCAAGCTGCCGCAAGCTGCTGCTTTGTGGACGTAGCACAATGCTTTTTTATACCACAGTTTCTTCGACCTTTTGTGATGGTGGTGCGTGTGGCAACCAACGTTGGCCTGCACGCGACAATCACAGATTTACCCATAGCGCCCATGCACACGTGGACAAACAAACACGTAGACACAAATTTACAAACGGACGCATACGCACACATTCGTCCGGATATATGCACGATCTCGCGCATATCTGGGGAACGGTCGCTTATATATGGCGACGGTTGGAACACCGAAATACAGCACCAGCATACATGAACGCACTTGCATATGTCTACATGCATGACTATACGTGTTCTCTCGGAGCTGTGGTGTTGCTGCTGAATAACCCAGTTGCATTTTTCGTGAGTGTGTAAGAAATTTTCTTCGTGTACGAATATATAAAAATCTTATGAATGCAAGCAGGTGATTATGTGTCTCGCACGAAAGCTTGGGGAAGGCGCACGCTGCTTGCCCGTGCTCAATATGCATGATGAACTTGTGTACTCCCGCACCTCCGGATATGCATGCACAGCAACAACTCATATGTATATATATATATATATATGGATGTGCATGTACTTAAGTGAAGGGTGAGAGTGATACAATTGAACGGAAAGGCTCGCTCACCGTTGTTTCGTTGTGCAGTATCCTGTAGTTATCGTCGCGTATCCTTTTCTAAATACGACCAGTGATTGCGAATCATTCCGTAGTTGTCCGCGTCGATTCAGCTGGTGCAGAAGGAGAGAGAACTGCTACTTTTATAGTCGTAGACGCGGACACACACAAGTATATATATAAACGTATTCACACGTATAGAGGTACGAGCAAAATTACACTCAACCGACACTTTGGTTACTTTTCGGGCACACTGTTGTTGAGGTAGCTGTGCGTGTTTGTAATCTTTAAATATTTCCTAGCTCCTTCATAACGTTTTTCAATCCATTGGATTCCCTTTTCCTGAAATTTGCAAGGCCCTGTAAAGTTGTCGCATCGGGCCCTCCATTTCGCTTACCTGAATAGCGCGTACACGTAACCTTCGAGTTTGCCTGCGGGAGTAGCTAAGTGTGTCAAAAGAACAAGCCCAACGTTTTGCGAAGGTCACCTGAGTCATAAATGGATCACATTCTCTACCTCTCTGTTTTCCTTCAGAATAACCCCTTCGTGGCGTAACGCGCAACGTTTGTGACCTCAGTACAATGGACTTGGTATTTTTCTGCGTAAGGAAAATAAAAGGAAAACGAGTATCGTAGTATGAAAGGACAACTCCAGGTGTCACGTCATGCGCCATTTACCACAGACGATTTGCGGGTCTGCTGGTCGGTAGTCTGCCTTTGCCATGGTTTAAAATCTGTCTGTACATTTCCAAGGACAGACAATTACCCCCCGTTTAAAGGATCCGCTAAACCAGCAGAAGGCTACGCATTTGCACTTAAGTGGGACAATATATATTATAGACACGGACAGCGGCGGAGAAAGGTTGTATAAACCTCCTTTACCTATGGTGATATAAAAGTACACGTTGGATGCAACATTGTCGCGGCTGTCAAATCTAAGCGATGTCAGTGACTAGGTCGTTCGAAATTGTGCGAAATTGTACTGAGTGAAACCTTCGGCTGTATGACGACGGCGAGGGCAAGTGTGGGGAGAAACACCACACACAGATACGATTGCAGGGAGCGTTGTTTGTGGTAGTTTTCCTCAGGACTCTACTTGCAAAGTTGGTAGCCTCCCACGTTGTTCACTGTCTGGACCCAAAGCTGCAAGACCTCCGCGAACGCTTGCTCGGAAATATCCTGTATGCATGGCTGGAATTGAGACAAATACAACAAACTCGTATGTGTACGTATACACGCGTATATACGGTGATTAAAAAAAAGTTGCAGGAATACCGTCACTCGTTGTTTGTGGATCAGTCCACAATGTGCACAGCAGGTGTCCGCCGCTCCAGCGCAGTGAGGGGGAGCTTAGACGCGCGGTTGAAAGGTGACACTGAGTTGTGCGAAGGGTTTAGGAGTAACTACGGAACAGAACGTGTGATTGTTGTCGGGTTCATACCTGTGCGCATACTCCTGTGTATATTCAGCGTCGTGAAGATTTACTTCTGAAAGAAGCTACCGTTAGCGTTTATCCGCACATAAACATATATGTACGTATACATGCGTCTATATGATGATTGAAAAGAAGGTTCCAAGTCAAAAAGAACAGATGCCCTGCTGATTTTGTTCTCTTCGGAGGTTATTTTCGGTTGTGGAACGTGCGGTGGGGTACTTTTCAGTGGTCCAAGATATGCAATGATATTGCGTGTGAGACACGTACTCCCAAACGAGTAAAACACAGCTCTACCCAAATCATTCAAGCAGCATTCGAAGTGTCCACATCTTGGGGAGTCGCAGCAGCAGGCTCTGCTTCCACTGGGTTCAGCCTCAACGTTTTTTCCATCCAAAGAACTAGTGACAATCTGGTTCCCTAGTTGAAGGCCTCCACCTCAAGAACCTCCCTTACAAAAGTGTACAGTCCGAAAAAGTAGGATTTGCTTATTTCTCCTCTTGTTCTAGACGGCGGGGTGAGGCTTGTGAATAGGAGTAGGTCCTCGTCTGACAGGTGCTGGCTGCCCACTTGTGTACACATACACGTGTCTACGTGTCTGAAGTCTGTAATGAGCTGGTGTGCACCTCTACATCGATACAGAAAATAAGGGAGTAGGTAGATTCTTTTTGTCCCAGTAAGCTTCAGAGGTGACAAGAAAGCGTGTCTCGCGTTACGGTAGTGGAGAAAAAAGGCTGCTGCCATGACGACAGCAGGATTCGCGTTGCTGCTTTTCAGCACTCGACTACGTATGCAGTATTTCCGTAAAACGGCTGCATAATCACGCCAACTAACGAGCAAGGACTGCTGTTTGTTGTTTCGAAAATATGACACCCCGGGCCAGTTTCAAATATTATCTTCGGTATGCATTTTTATGTCTAGAAGCGTCGTTTGTTGGTGGAGATAGCCGACGAGACAGTGACGAATGCACTGGTGTTCGCCGTGGGGGGAAGAGAGGGGGGGCTGTGCACTTAGGTTCCTTATAAATTATGTGCTACCGGAGCCGTACAGAGCGCTAGGAAAGGGCCGTTGCTCACGAAGGGATTCGCAGGAGGCGACTCGCTAGCGCACTCTGAAGAAAGAAATGTGTTCCCGAGGGCTAAAGAAAAGGACGCTATGAGTATTAGGGTAATACTAATGGCAGAGCAGTTACACTTTCACACTTTTTTGTTTACGTGCACTAGTAAATTAATCACAACAAGCGGACTAGTGGCCAGTTTGCAAAATGGTGAAAAATGAACTATGCTATACAAACAGGTGCTCTTGTAGAGAGACATGATTCTACGGCAGCAGTGCAGTCGCACAGCTGGTCTTCGAGCACAACTTGTCATAACACTAGAGCGCTCCAGAACTGCTGCCACGACTGAAGGACGTCTCAGTACAGTGGAATACAGAAATGTCGCCGCACTGCAGCTGATGACCGTCAAAGACACCAGCTCCCTCTGTGATTCTGTGACGCTAACTTCGTTCACCAAAGTTAAGGTACTGATAAGTGTCGCTGTTATCGGAAGATTATATTTTCTCTATGTTTCTGCTTTTGGATTACTTGCGAGGCAACAGCAAAGATACGCTGCGGCAATCTCCCAAACTGGACACGTTGATCAGTTAGGACACAGAAGAGACAAAAGAGCTAGTGGAAGTCATGAGGCTCCTTAGCGTAAGACATGTTGCCCAAGGGAATCTGCAGAACTGGTGGTACCTAGAAAATACTCTGTCCTTTACGCTTTCCCCTTCGTTTTAAGCAGGAATAACGATGATCCCGGTTTTCGTTGCCTTGTCAGTAAAACGGCAGCCGCACCGTTTCCGCTGCAGACAGCGAGTGTCAGAGTTTAGCAACAAAACAAAACGTGTCTTTGTTCGATGGTGCATTCCCGCAGATATTCGTTAATCATGGAATAAGAATAGGGGACCGAAAAACGGTGACCTTCGTTCGAAAATCAACAGCTTAGCGGACAGTTGCGGCGGGTGCGATGCATGCAGAAAAACACTATCATCCCTACAGACGGGCCGTGAAGCAACAAGAGCGCTGTGATGCAGTAAACATTCGCGTAATGAAGGAAGGAAAAGTGCTGCTGCGGATCCGTTGAGACGTCGCTCTGCTTTAGCGTAGCTTGTCGCTGCCCTCTTCTGGAATCTCTGAAATTACTAGACGAAAACGAAGGAAAATCTTGCGTTCCCCAAAGAATCTGCAGTCAACTTCTACGTACCGTACGCGGTGCTTCTCATTCTATACGAAAAAGACCGAAGTTTGCACTACCGGAGCTAAAAATGCTGCTTTTTGTGTCGCCAGCAGGAGCGCACTCTGAGGGCATACGTACGCGTATGCTCCTGTACAGAAATTCCGACTGTCGTCCTTTGTAGGTATGTAGGTGCGCACAATACATACACGTGTATGTACCTGCTGGTGCTTCCACCATTTTCATCCGTATATTTGAATTTACACATCAACACGTACGTCTCCGTACATGAGTGCATGGTCTCCCGACGGCTGCTGCTGTTCACCAGCACAGGAACGGCTGCGTCTCTCACGCCCAGCCGCCGCCGCCGCAGGCAGAGTCCTGCATCTCTGGAGTTATTAAGCGGCCTTATTATTTCCGAGGAAAGTGTGTGAGTCTCGTTTAGAAGCAGAGGGGGAATTCTTATAAAATCAAAAGCAGCAATAATTTTCTATTGAGAACATTGACGTCGTGTGAGGATTCGCGCTTCGACTGCCTCGTCAGCAAAAACGACACGTGGCTACAGCTGTCCCTGTAGAACAGCAATAGTGAAATGATAATTTTAATGTCTATTTTATACCTGTCAAGCGTAATCACATAATTCAGATATGCATACCCGCATACATATTTGTACAAACATGCATACGTATATAAATATGGATGAACCTCCTGAACGGAATGATGTGTTCTAGGTTTAGATGCACACACAGACACACACGTGCGCACACAGACACAGATACACACATACTCACACGCACACAGCGATATGTGTATAAATAATATATATATATATATATATATATATATATATATATATATGTATATATATATATTATAT
>KL647315.1:1666473-1725372 GCA_000727475.1 Sarcocystis neurona | reverse complement strand
AGAAAGCAGCGGCAGCAGGAGGAAGCAGCAGCAGCAGGAGAAAGCAGCAGCAGCAGGAGAAGCAGCAGCAGCAGGAGAAAGCAGCAGCAGCAGGAGAAAGCAGCAGCAGCAGCAGGAAGCAACAGCAGCAGGAGAAAGCAGCGGCAGCAGAGGAAGCAGCAGCAGCAGGACGTGCACCAGCGCAGCAGTGGGACAGACGAAGCAGCGGGGCCGCTGCGCAGCAGGAGCAGCAGCAGTCGGCCGTGAGTAAGACAGGAGCAGGCAGGGGACATATGGTGTTGGAGGGGCTGACAAGCAAATAGGGAAGCAAAGAGAAAGTCCACACACCAGGAGGAAGGCAGCCATCCCTGGCTGTTAGAGACACGGGAACAGAACTTTCACTTTCGGACTGCGAATTCCACCGAAAAGCGGAATCTACCGGCAACTCCTTGTGAAGCGCAAACTCCGGATCCCCTGATGGCGCAACAGCAGCAGCAACAGCAACAATAGCAACAGCACACAAGCCATCAGAGGATGTGCGCAGCAGCAACAGCACCAAAACGAAGCCGCCGTAGCAGCACACGCGACACCAGACATGGCAGACGCAGCAGCAGAAGCGGTAGCAGCAGCAGCAGTAGACGCCACAGCAGCACCAGAAACGATAGTAGCAGCAGCACAGGCGATAGCAGCAGCAGCAGCCAGAAGCGACAGCAGCCAGAAGCGACAGAAGCCGCAGAAGTGGTAGCAGCAGCAGCAGCCGCACAAGCGGTGGCAGCAGAAGCGGCAGCAGCAGCAGAGGCGGAGGCAGCAGCAGCAGAGGCGGAGGCAGCAGCAGCAGAGGCGGAGGCAGCGGCAGCAGCAGCGGAGCGGCTCGAAGAAAAGTAGCAGCAGGAATGGCATGAGGAGTAGGACGCGGGTGTATGGCGTGGCGGAAACAACACAACCGCCTAGCAGCTGCGCAAGACGAAGCAGCAGCAGGGGAAGAGGAAGCAGCAGCAGGGCAGCAAAAGTAGGGGAAGCAAGAGCAGAAGTATGGGTATGAAGCGAAGGAAGCGGCAACGGCGACAGAGAAGATCAACAGCGAGAGAAGAGGAAGAGGAGACGCAGAGGCAGCCGGTCGAAAGAGCAAGAAGGCGAGACCAGGGTAGAAAAGCAGCAGCAGCAGAAGGGTCCCGAGACAGCAGCAACCCGAGAAAAGGCGTGGCAGCAGTCGTGGTGGGAAAGCCACGGCAGCGGGCGTCGGCGGAGGCGCGTCGTAACGGGGAAACGAGAGGCGCAGGGGGAGGGGGAAAAGTGCATGCGTCCGGCTTGCATGCGCAGCAAAAAGAACAAACCCGGGTCGGCCGCAGCAGCGGGAGACGTGCACGCGCTCAGTTTGCACGCCCAGCAAAAGGAAAAACTCCCCCGATCGTCAGCCACGCTCTCTAGCATCCGCTGCTGCCTCGTTAGCCCTGGGGCTCTACGCGGTCGCTGCCCGGTGTCCCACTTCTTCCTGTCACTGCTTGGCCGGTTCAACCCACCCATCCTTCACCGCTCGCCTGCCCTTCTCTCTCTCTCTGTGGACATATATATATATATATACATACACATATACACACATATATATATAGGAAATGCTTCAGGCTTTCGTATGTTTGCAGCTATAGTGGGGGCCGTGGCCACCTGCGGGGCGGGGGAAGAAGTCCAGGTGAATGTCTCGGTGTCAAGAAGCATTGACAAGGACGCACCCCAGCACAAAGCTGCGGACAGAGCGGAGATCGGCTTCCCCCGCGATTGCTGCCTGTGGCTGCAGCAGAAGTCACTCCTCTTCTCTATCGCAACGTCGGCGCGCATGCATGCAGCGCCTCCCTCAGGTACCTCTCGCTGAGTTTCCATACAAATGGCGCATGCACATAACAGCCTTCCTACCTCTCACTACCTCCCACTCCCCGACACAAATACATACATATATATATGACCAGACATATATATATATATATGACCAGATATACATATATATATGTGGGCATATATATATGTGTACACCTATATGCGAGCAGATATATGTATATATATATATATATATATAGCCGTTGACACGTACCTCTTGCTGATATTTCGAGGAAATGGCACATGCACACACCCACCTTCCTTCCTGCTACTGCAAGACCGTCCTCGCCTAGATATAGACATACATATGTGCAGCTGCCTATACGCATGCATGCACGCACGGGTAGACGGGTATGGATGGCGGTACGCAGTGGCTGGCATTGAGGCAGGAATGTAGACGCATGCAGAGATGACCTGCATGCTAACAAAAAACCACCTGTTTTAGTAAGAAGCCCCTATACAATAACACCAGAAATACCGACACAGTTGCATGCGTGCATGCAGATATACGTCGGGGTGTGCATGAAGATATACGTACGAGGAGGCATGCACACATATCTAGGAGGATCCAGGGAGATCCGTATGCATGCGGATATGTGTGCATGCGGATACACATAGGGATATGCATTCAGATATATGTAGGAGGATGCATGCGTATCCATGTAGGCGGATGCATGCACACATATCCAGGAGGATCCAGGGAGATACGTATGCAAGCAGATACGCATGCATGCGGATACACACAGGAGTGTGCCCGCACATGTATTATGCATGCATAATGCATACAGATGTATGTGGGAAGACGCATGCGGCACGCCTTTCTACGGGTGTGACGCATGCAACCCTCTGTGTGGCAGGCGTGGCAGTGGCGGAGCAGAGAGGCGTGCTGCTGCTGTTGCTGCATCGCGCAGAGGGGGAAGCTGCTGGGGAGGAGACGAGGAAGCAAATGAATTGATCAGCACCATGTTGCGCTGCAGAACGCCCTTCGAAGCGGAGAAGAAACCCACCACGGCGAGGCCGCGCAAGAAATCTCGCATGCACTCCCTCCCTCCGCAAGTGCATGCAGCTGACATCTACGCGTGTCTGAGGATGGCGGAAAAAGGCAGCACAACGCGCCAGCGTATATCTTCGTTACGTTTTACATCATCTACTTCTTCTCTACCTTGAAAGCAGTCTTCTACACGTCTCTATTAAGGTACGCATATATATATTTAGATATGTACAGTACACATGCATGCATCTGTTTCTCTCTGTCTGTCCACCTGTCTAGACCGACCTACCTACATTCATATGTGTACCTATCACCTAATAAATATACACATGCGTGTATATATCGCGTGTATCCCTTTCCCTGCCTATATATACACGCATCAAGAGGCGGACAGAAGGACACATACATACACATATATACACATGCATATGTATCTCTGCCCGTCTCTCCGTATATGTGCCTACGGAGAAGGACCTACGTTATACATGCGGACAATCCACATATATACATCTATATGAAGATGAGGAATCCATACACATATATATATATATACATGTATAGAGAGATGGAAAAGACATATACATATCTCTCTATGTATCTGCCTCTCCATATACGAATATATTTATACAGAGCGGTACAAGTAGCGTTAGGTGGTTTGAAGCACTGCATGCGCACCCCGAGACGTCAGACCGAAGTAGCTAGTCGACGCATGCAGAGTGCAGGCTTACGATATACAAACATGTCTATGTATTAAGAGAAGAAACATATGCTCACACATACACACAGATATACATATACACATATATGTATATATGTGTCTCATGGAGACGGAAGTGGAGAATGCGACGCAACGGACGAGGACGGGCGCGTGTGGGGAGCAGGAGACACAGAGGGATAGAGAAGAAGAAGAAAAGGAGAACTTACTATCCGTGTAGTAGATCCCAAGAAGAAGGGAATAGTCCAGGATGCGGTGCCTGCGGAGGAAATGCACGTCGCTGCGCAGCTGCCGCAAAAACTGCGCACGTCTCTCCGGCCCCAACATAATCTACGGCAGCGACAGCAGAAAAACAGCAGCAAACCAACACCAAATGCAGCAACAGCAGGAACAGCGGCACCAGGAGCAGGAAGAGCGGCAGCACGAAGAGCAGTAGCAGGAGCAGGAAGAGCAGTAGCAGGAGCAGGAAGAGCAGTAGCAGGAGCAGGAAGAGGGAAGCAGCAAATTCGAGGAGCTGCAGTGTCGCGGCAGGACACGCAGCAGCGGGTGTTCTGCTCGAAGACTCGCCTTTTGGTAGTTCGCGTGTCTCTCTGGCCGCATGCGCGAGCTGCACCCTCCCCTCTACGACTGTTGACTTCTCTTCCTCTGTCTATGCAGTGGAGAACTTCTGCTTGCAGCAGAGGCAGTGCCGCTGGTCAGTATGTCCTTCTTCACATAAAATTCACCAGGTATACCCGAGCACATGG
The DNA here is from genome assembly GCA_000727475.1 of Sarcocystis neurona. NCBI lineage: Eukaryota > Apicomplexa > Conoidasida > Eucoccidiorida > Sarcocystidae > Sarcocystis > Sarcocystis neurona. The sequence continues at coordinate 1,721,072 of KL647315.1, read as the reverse complement.
CAGGACGAATACCTTCGACAAATCACCGGCATGTACTCTCCCACACACACACACCCCCCCATACAGAGAAACAGAAAATTCTACTCCTCTAAACAGTTCTCAAATATATACACATACATGTCTTGCATGCATATATATACACACATATACATATACATACACGCACGTATATATATATATATATATATCCATCGCACACATACCACACACACACACACACACACACACACGTATGCAGGCATATTTCTCTCTCTATAGAGATATATATGTATACATACGTATATACGTATATCTATGTATCTCTCTCTCTATATATATAGATTAATGCATGCATATATAAACAGACTCGTACATGCGTAGACACAGGTACACGGTGATATTACATATACATACACAGATACATATACAGAGATAATAAACACACACAGCAGATATATATATAGAGATATATACATATAGTACATATATATACATATACGCATACATACGTAAATACACATAGATGTATGGATACACACAAACACATACAAATACGTCTAGATACACATATACATATATTTACACATATATATATATATATAGAGAGAGAGATGTGCATGCAGGTACATAGGAATAGATGTAGAGATTTAGATGGATGTGTTGATGAAGATTTGCGGAGAGAGGGAGACACGGAGACGGGGAGACACGGAGACACGGAGCTACAGAGAGTCACAGAAGGAGACATATATTGCGCCGGGCCCTCTCTTTTTCCTGCGTGTGTCTCCGTGTCTCCTTCGACGAGGATGCAAAAAAGAAGAGAAGCGACACCTTTTCGTGTTGGCGATCCAAATCCAAGTCCTTCAGCGCCACCGTGCTGTCTCTGTTGAACATCAGAAGTAGAGAAGAGAAGCGAGACGAAGAAGATGTAAAGACGAGGAAGACGAAGCACAGCACAAGAAAGGCCAAGAAGAAGGGGGAGAACAGAGGGCAGCAGCACCACTGCAGTCAGAAGGAAGTCACAGAGTCGGCAGCAGCACGAACGCACGAGGCGGGGAAGCGAAGGAGACACGAGCAAGGAGAGGACAAAGAGAAGCAGCAACAAAGCAGGGAAGCAAGAGGAGGATGAAGGGGGAAAGGCAAAGTGAAGACCAAGTAGAAGAGAAAGTGCAAGCAAGAGCAGAAGAGCAGCACACACCTCCAGGGGGAGCAGCAGCTGCAGCAGCAGTCATCGAACCCAAAAGAGTCACCTCTGCGTCTACGAGAGGGGCGCGTTTGCTGCTGGCGTGTGGTGAGACTGGGCTGCTGCTGCTGGAGCCGCCGTCGGACATCAGGAAGCTGCACTGCTGCAGGCGCGTCCCCGCCAGGAAAGCCAGGAAAAGTACGAAGAGAAAGTCAGCAGCAAGTGGGAGGAGAAGCGGGAAGCAGGAAAAGCCGAAGTAAATCTACGCAGGAGGAACAGCAGCAGCAGCAGAGACAGGGAATGTGTCGCCGTTCCTGCCGCTGCTGCTGCACTGCCCCCGCAAAAAGATGCCCGTCCCCTGCAGCAGAAACACAGCAACCTCTTTCCTTTCCGCTGCTGCTTCGCTTCTTCTTCTTCCTTCTGCTGCTGCTGCTTCTGCGAGCGACTCCTTTTCTTCCCTCTCTCCTCCACCTGCTGCGCTTGGGCTTCTCCTCCTGCCTCCGCTGCTGCTGCTGTTTTCAAAACACTCCTACATGCACAACTTCAACGGCTGCTGCTGCTGCTGGCCTAAGAGCGGGAGACAGAGAGACTGGCTACCCCCTGCTGCAGCCACACGCTGTACGCGACCCTTCCTCTTCTTCTTTCGCTCCTCCGCCTCCTTCTCCTGCTGCTTCTTCCCTCTCTATTCTGCTACTGCTGCTGTTGCGGTGCTGCTGCTGCTGCTGTTGCGGTGCTGCTGCTGCTGTGGCGGTGCTGCTGCCTGGGGGGTTCCTCTGGGGTTCGCGGATGGGGCGCTCGCGCGCGCCGGGTCGCCACTTTCTCTGCTGCTGCTGTTTCTTCGTGTCGCTCTCACAGCAGCTGCTCGGCAGGGAGCTGTCGCTTGTACGTCGACCCTTTCAAGTCGTAGCGTCGGTGAATCTCCACGGGCGTGTGAAAGACGTTCCCCATGACGATGAAGTAGGTGTTTTGCAGCCGAACCTCTGGCAGCGCGGTTGAGAAACAGAAAACCTGCGGAGCACTCCCATGTCTCTCGCCACAGGGCCCCAGCCACGCGCGCACTTCCACACTTCCCACGCAAAAGAAGGCAAAGCGACTCACAACTCATCAGCCCCAGCATGCGCCGGCCATACACCTCTCTCTGTATACATATACACACATATATATATGTGCCAGGACGCACGCCAAACATCTTGTGTATCTGGGCCATCATATTTGCTGCTATCATCCTTCCAATCGCATTACCTACTTTGACCGGAGGTTTAGCAGTGCTGTTACTGGATCTACATACTAGTTCCGACTTTTTTATGCTTCCCCGTACTCAGGCATTCTACCAGCATCTATTCTGGATCTCTGGCCGTCGAGGAGTATGCCCCTCGACTCTCCCTGGTTCTACCCTACCTGCATGCGCGCAACTCGATCTGCATTGGGCGGACAGGCAGTGGCCTTAGAGCTATGCTGAGTTCCCCCTTTCTGTCCCCGGTCCCTATATGAGGGCCGTAGGATTCGAGGTACATATTCGCGCATATATAATATCTCCGCGGTCACCACCACGCCTGCGATTTCTGCAGGCGACTCGCCAAGGCAGCACCAGGGACGACCGGCATTGCATGCGCTATACTGCTGGCATACTCCAGGCTTCCCGATGAGCCGGGGACACGGATAGATTCGTCCGCTAGAGTGAAGCTACACACTCATCCCCAGGCCCCAAGAAGGCAGCTGTGTATATCAGAAGCTACATATATCGGGGACTCGACACGCACGGGGAGGCGGCCTGCAGCAGAAACGTCCTCTCCTTCCCTGGTGATGCATGCCGGGGGGAACCCGCTGGCGAGGAGGTGTCTCCACGGAGAGACGCATGCGCATGCGAGACACCGACGCTCACACATTGAGAGAGAGAGAGAGACGCCACGGAAAAGAGGCGCCCCACACACAGACGGACGGAAGACGGAGACGGAGACGCCGTCTCCCTCCACACGTGTCTCCGTGTCTCCTCCGTCTTCAGCTCCCCTTCGCCTGTTTCCCTCTGTCTTCCCCCCCGTAATATAGACATATATATATGCATATACATGTATACACATACATATATATACATATAGATACATATATGTACACACATATACACATATATACACGCATATATACACATATATATATAAGTGGCTATCTTTCTTTTCCATTTGTATATCTATATCTTGTATTAATGTCTATCTGTCCCTCCATATATCTATGTCTATCTGTACATATACATATGTCTATCTACCTGTATCTATATCCACGTACATATATGTATATATGTATATTTACATCTATCTATCGATACGTGTATACACATGTATAGCACGTGGATCACCAGATTCCCGAGAAGATACATGTGATTGCTGTTCCATATATTAATGATGGAGACAGCTCGGAGAAGAAAAGAAAAGGGAAGACAGTCGTCGGTTGTCGCGGCGTTTCTCTTCGACAGCAGAAATGCGAGAGAGAGAGAGGAGAGGAACAACGCCGCAGCAACAGCGGAAGCAGGCGGAGCAGCAGCAGCAACAGGTGGAGCAGCGGCAGCTGAAGCAGCAGCAACCGCGTGAACACGAACAAATTTTCCCGCCTCCCCACACACGTGGCCTCGCGCTGCTCTCTTCTGCAGAGCGACGTGGTGGAACCTGCGCCACTTCCTCGTCAGCCAGCGCGAGAGGCGGGATGCAGCAGACAGGGACGGAAGAGAGAGCAGCAGCACGCGCTCGATAAAGTCTCTGCAGCAGCACTAGCGAACCAGGTAGACTTCTCTGCAGCACCACTAGTCAAAGAAAGAGTTCCCCTGCAGCTTCGCGCCTGCGTCCTCGCCTGTCGACGGCTGCTGCGCAGTCGCTGGGCGAGACGGCAGCTCAGTGACTCTACAGAGATATCACTGAGACACAGAGACACGCATGCACTCACCCCTGCAGCGCGTGAGACGAGACGCAGACGATAAAGGATAGACAGGGCAGAAAAAGGAAAAGAGAGACGGAGACAAAAGGACGCCTGGCGCGGTGGCAGCGATATAGAGGGAGCAAGAGAGAAGCAGAGAAAGAGACACGCAGCAGCAGGAGGGAGACACGCAGCAGCAGGAGACACGCAGCAGCAGGAGGGAGACACGGAGAGACACACACACACAGGTATATATACGCAGAGACAGGAAGAGAGAGGCGAGAAAAGGCGGGGAGAAGCGCGCCCGTCCCGCGCCAGGGGAGGGGGGGGGGCGGTTAGGTAGCTGAACATGCAAAAAGCGTAGTGAGAGACGTACGTGGATGAGAGAGAACTCCCCGACTTTTCTCCTTCAGACGGATCGCATGCAGTCCGTAAAATCTCGTTAATAACGTGTGGGGATGGCGCATCGCGTGTTCGTAGTAGCTACGCAAGATAGAACGCATGAACTGCGCGCTGTCCTTCGTTACCTGCAGCAACAGCAGCACGCCAACAGCAGCACGCCAACAGCAGCACGCCAACAGCAGCACGTCAACAGCAGCACGCCAACAGCAGCACGCCAACAGCAGCACGTCAACAGCAGCAGCGGCACATCAAAAGCAGCAGCAGCACCCCAACAGCAGCAACGGCGGCCCGCCAACGGCAGCAGTAGCAACAGCAGCACGTCAGCAGCAGCAGCAGCGACATGATAGAAGCAGCAGCAGCATTCGGAAGACAGAGGGAGACGTATCACACAGACCTGCGCTGCGACCAGCGAGAACGAGAAACGGCAAACAAAGGGGAGAAATGTGCAAAAACGAAGGGGAAACCATAGAGAGACGGGGGAATACAAAGACAGGGAGAGGCAAAGAAAGGCAGCGATACATCTATACATACATTCAAATACATACGTATGTTAATGGGCATGCAGCAGACGACAAAGAGGGACACTCACATGAAGGAAAAGTTGGAACCGGGTGGGAAATTTGACGAAAGACGCTTTGCGAAGAATTCAGAGAAACAAAGGGAGACAGCAACAAGGAGACACCTGCAAGGAGACGGCTACAAGGAGACAGCTACAAAGGCACAGAGACACGTAGATGCAGACACGGAGACACGGAGAGACACCGAAACAGGGATAGCGGAGGACAGAAGGGGGGAGGACAAAAAAAAACAGACGGTGACAAATACAGGAAGGGAGACGTAGAACCGAAGAGAGACCGAGGGAGACGGAGACGCCGACGGAGACAGCAAGGCCGAGACACAGCAAGGCAGAGAGACACAGGCAGGCAGAGAGACACAGAGGACGATAGAAAGAGGGAGAGAAGTAGGAAGAGATAAATAGAGAACCGGGCGGCCTGCAGTGCAGGACGGAGCCCCCGCGGGAGACGAAGAAAGCGTCGTGCGGGGGTCTCTCCGAAGAGAGTTGTCGACAGACAGCAGCAGGCAGCGACGGGACGGGACGGGGAGGAAGAGGAGACGCGAGGCCGGCCCAGCAGCCGCGGAGCAGCAGACTGCTGCGCAGTGAAGATGAACGTCAAGGGAGGCAGATCATCAGAGAGACGGCCAAGTGGACCGAAGAAGGAAACCAACGAAGCGAAGAGCGAGGGGAGGACGGGAGACGGCGAAGCGAAGGACAAGAGAAGCGGAGAGGGAGAGACACACAGCAAGGAAGACACGAGGAAGAAGAAAGGCGCAGCATACCGTCTTGATCATGAACTTCCCATCGGCGGTGTAGTAAAAGAGCGCGCCGCTGCGGCCCTCGGAGACCAACTCCGAAAGAGAGGAGAGGTTTCCTGAAGAAAAGAGCAAGAGCAGCAGGGCCAGCGCATACAGACAGCCGTCTCCAGCAGCCGCTTGCCCAGGGAGGTCTGGCGAATCTACCTGCCCAGCAGCAGCTCCTGCCGCGCACGCCAGCAGCAGCAGCAGAGGGGAGTGCCACACGGAGCAGCAGCAGCAGTAGGGAGGAAGGCCACACGCAGCAGCAACGGAGAGAAGCGCGCCAGGTGCTGCAGCAGTGGCAGCAGTCGCAGCAGCAGAGACACAGCGGAAGCCAAGACAGGCGCGCATATCTGCGCGTCTTCGTGGAGACCGAGCGGAAGGCGAGACGGGACGCCACGACATCGAGGGGGAGACGGGGAGACGCGCGGGCATGCCATGCAGAGGGAGAGGAATACGGAGCGGAAAAGAAGTGCACGCCGAGGCGCACAGCGCAGAGAGAGAGACACGCATGCAGAGAGGGCGAAGAAAAGGCGCGTCCACGCCCAGCGCATGCGGCTCCAAGAGACACACACACACACACAGAGGGCGAGCAGCCACGGGAACTCCTGCCCGCATGCGGCGGAGAGACACCGAGGCAGGAAGCGAAGTGAAACGCGGGAGGGAGACGGCCAGGGAAGGGAGACAGCAGGGGGGACAGCAAGGGAGGAGAGACAGCAGGGGAAGGGAGACAGCAGGGGAAGGGAGACAGCAGGGGGGGACAGCAAGGGAGGAGAGACAGCAGGGGAAGGGAGACAGCAGGGGGAGGAGACGGGTGAAGGAGACACGCATGCAAGAAGGGGAGAGGGGCTGGGGAGGAGAAGGCTGCGCGAGAAAGCGGAGGGGAGCAGAAATGAGAGAAAAGGAGGTGCATGCAGAAGCGCGAGAAGGCAGGGCGAGGAGAACGGAAAAAGCGAGGAGAGACGCATGCAAAAAAATAGCCTACCGAGGAGAAGGTTGCCGAGGAGCTGCTCCGGGCCGACCGAGCGAACGTACGTATCGCTGCTGATATGAAATTGCTCACGAATCCGGCGGAAGACCATCGGCGCGTAGTCGATGAAGCGGACGGCGCACTGCATCAAAAGAGAGGAAAACGGCACTCTTCAACACCCCCCCCCCCGCATCTGCTGCTGGCGTCTCCACAAATATACACACATATGAAAGCATGCACACCCCTCCCCACACATAGACACAGACAGGGACAACAGCAGAGACATATATATGCGTATCTACAGAACCACATATATGTATATGGACGGTTACACATACACATACTTACACAAGTACTTACGTCTATTTATCTATCTATTTACGTACCTTCTCCCTATCTACCCGTCTATATCTATCTATCTACGTATCCAGCGCTCTGCATATCTACACCTACACACATACACATATACGCACAGACGTGGGGGGACATATATACACACACACATACATACACACATACCTATATATATATACCTCTACGTCTCTATCTATCTGTGTACCCTTCCATCTATCTACTTCTTTCTCTATCTATCTGTGTATACACACATACATATATACGTATAGACGTGGGGGGACATATATACACACATACATACACACATACATACACACATACATACACACATACATACCTATATATATGTATATATATCCACCTATATATACACATCTATCTGTGTACCCTTCCATCTATCTATGTACCTCTTTATCTATCTATCTGTGTATGCGGGGTCTCTCCCTATGTGTTTCTCCATTTGTTTATGTATTTGTCTATCTTCTCCCTTTCTCTAACGATACGTACACATTTATCTCTGTGTGTCTCCCCCCTATTTACGTGTCTATCTATATATATTCATATCTCCCCACTCTCTATTTATCTGCCTATTTATCTACCTGCCCCTCTACGCCGTCAACCCATCTCTTTCTCTATCTACAAATATATACATATATATACACGTATACGTAAGGGGGGACACACCCACACACACACACACACACATGCACACACACATGCACATGCACATGCACACACACACACACATGCACATGCACATGCACATGCACATGCACATGCACACACACATGCACATGCACATGCACATGCACACACACATGCACATGCACATGCACATGCACACACACATGCACATGCACATGCACACACACATGCACATGCACATATATTTACATATATATGTGTACACCTATATATACATGTACGCGTAGATAAAAAGATAGGAAGACCGACACACATATATATCTACATATATGCATATATATAGATAGGCAGACAGGTATATAAGTATATATACGTATATGTACATACGGAAGGACACATGCATACACATACATATATGAGTCTAAACATGTACACATATAGATAGATAGGCACATATATATATGTAGAAGATGAAGGCAGGTAGGTGCGTGTGGGGGCCTCTGCGTCTTCGTATGTGACGAGTTGCTGCTCCGTCTTCTTCTCGCTGCCGTCTCCTTCCGTTTCTCGTCTTCGCGTGTCTCTCTCCGTGTCTCCCTTCCTTTTCGCCATTGTTTATCCGCCCCCGTCTCTGCGCGGGGCATTCCCCTCCCGCCGTCTCCGTCTCCGTGCTCCTGCCTCTTCGGCGTCTCCCTCCCGCAGCAGAAGCGCATGCAGCTACCCGGGCAGCCACACGATGGCCCGCTTGAGCTCCTTTGTTTATCTTCTTCCTTTTCTTCTCCTTCTCTGCAGTGTAATAAAAGTCTCCCACAGTCTTTGTGTACACAGCTGCACTTGGGCCAGGAAGAGAAGGCAGCAGCTGCTGCTGCAACGTCTTGTCGCTCTGCTGCGCTGCGTCTCCTCCCATTTGCTGCTCCGTTTCTCTTCGGTCGTTGTCGTCTCCTTTTCTGCTCCGCTTCTGCGTGGCCGGCGCATCATCTCTTCCTCCGCTTCCTTCATCTTCTCTGCCTGCCGGTCTCCCGTCGCCACGCCTGCTGCTGCTGCGCTGCGTCCCTGGCCCTTCTTCCCGGGCTCTGCTGCTGTCACTTCCTCTCCTGCTGCTGCTGCTGCTGTTTCCTCTCTCCTGCTGCTGTGCTGCTACTGCTGTTGCCTCTTCTTCTCCGTGGCGCGCCACCACCACCACCACCTCCTGCTTCTCCCTCGGGTGCTGCTCTGCTGCTGGTGCCGTTCACTACATACACAGACATACACATATGCCCATATACATACAAGTACGTATATGTCGCTGGCATGCGGGGTGAGGCCTACCATTTTGTGATGGGATGACTCAAGCATTCCGGTTTTGGGGAGAATTGAGAATTTCTCCTTCATGACGAAGTCGTATCTCTCGACCGCCCGCTGTGGCTCGCTGCTCGCCCGTCCTGCTGCCAACCGAATTCCTACCATAATATTTATGACGGTGTTCCAGTTTTCGTGGCCGAAGTGAACTGCCACGCCTTTCGTGCCTCCTGACAATCTACGAAAAGCGGAGAAGACCAGAAACACAGCAAAACAGATGAAAAGACAGAAATTGTCAAGAACCGCCCGAAAAACCCCTCAGCAAACTCGCCCTGCTGTCCCAGCTGCTGCCTCTCTGCCTGGGTCGTCCCCGTCTCCCTGCCTGGGTCGTCCCCGTCTCCCTGTGTGGGGTCTTCCTCTCTCTTTGTGCGTGCGCGTCCCCGTCTCTCTGCGTGGGTCCCCGTCTGCCCTGCGGCGGTGGGCGCTGTCTCTTCGTCTCTGTGTCTCCTCCCTGTGTGTGGGGAGCAGCGGGCCAGGCGCGGTGTCGAAAGAACCCTCGCGGAAAAGCGCATGCAGCGTCAACGTGTGGGGAGGGGAAGGGGACGGGGAACGGGAGAGAGCGAGGAGACACGTGTTCCTCTCTGTCTCTCTTTTCAGCAGCAGCAGCAGCAAACAGCAACGCATGCAGCAGCAGCAGCCTCCTCCTCGTCTCCTGCTCTTCACCGCAGGAGAATCGCCTATCGAAGCGAAAGACGCACCTGCTGCGAAGCAGAAAACGGAGGGAAAAAGGGGGACGACGGGGAGAGAAACGGAGACGAGAGACGGGGAGACGGGGAGACACGGAGACGGGGAGACACGGAGACACGAAGTCAGACAGGAAGAGAAGGGAGAAGGAAAGCGAGACAGGGAGACAGAAGAGAGGGGCAGCGAGACAGAGCGAGAGAGACAGAGAGGACGGGTGCTACCAGCCGGCAGCAGCAGAGATGTTCGGCGTCTCTTCTCCGGGGCCACGCGCAGAGAGGCAGCAGCAGCAGACAGCAGGACGCGGGGAGACAGCAGCAGAGACAGCAGCAGAACTCTCGCAGCAAACAGAGGAAGAGACACGAAGGGAGAGGCGACGGCAGAAGAGGCGGAAAAGAGGGAGACGCCGAAAAAGGACACGAAGAAAAAGACGAAGAAGTGGGGAGGTTCCGTACTGAAAAGCGCTGTCTTCGACTTTCCGTAGGGAGCGCATGGGGAGCAGCACCCGTCGCGTCCGGCGCCTGCCTCTCGCTGAAAGGAAACCAGCAGCAGACAAACGCTGGGCTTCCTCAACAAAAACCAAAAGGAGTCCTTTTCTGCTTCATTTCTCTCCTTCGCGCGCCTTTACTTCTGTAGAAACAACCTCTCCTTCACAACGTATCTGCTCTCCTACGTACATATATATTGGGATGCATGCAAGCCACTCATACATTGATGCGTGTATAACGCACACGTACGTAAACAAGAAAATGCAGCCAACCTTTCCCTATAATCCTACGTCTCTCTCCTATCCATAGCTAGCACATACATCGCGCATATATATATAGACAGGTGGACAGATAGATAGATAGACAGATAGACAGATAGATAGAGAGATATATAGGTGTAGATAGATGGACACATGTAAGTAGAGAGGGACATAGATAGATAGATGGACAGGTATACACATATGTACATATACGTGTACATATATACATATACTTACATATGCATATACAGAGAGAGAGAAACTATCATCAGCTTTTATTCGCGTGGAGCCCGCATGCATCGCTTTTTCATTGTCCTCCTCTATACTCACACATATAATATATATCGGATGAATTTGATGTACAAGATATATATATGATGTGGATGTATACGCAAAGTACGTGAAGGCGACGGGGAAGTGCTGCTGCTGTTGCTGCTCCACTGCAGCGGCGGTGCCTGACCCCCTTCTGCTCTGCTGCTGCTCCTGCTTTCTCAGCTGCTGCTGTTTTCCCTCAGTCCTGCGCCCTTCTCTCAGTGCTGCTGGTGCTGCTGCGGCTGCTCTGCTGCTGTTCGCCACTGCTGTTGCCGCTGCGGCATTGCTGCTGCCCGTGGAGAACTGCACCCCGTCCACAAGTCTCCGCAGCTGCTGTGCTTGGGCTGGACCACGTATACTGTCTAGACGCATGCAATGAAGTCGAGCTGCGGTCGACGGCGACATCCGCGAGGCATCCACGTAGAAAATGTGTAGGACAAAGGGCGAAATGTATAACAAATTGGAGGCTGTTGCATGCATTTGTTGTGGATATGCGTTATACCGAGGGTTCTGTGGAAATTTGGGCGATTCATATACATGCGATGAACCGGGACGTCGCTCGATCGGTGCATGGATAGTAACCTACGAAAGAAAAAACAGCAGCAGCAAATTCAAATCCCCACAAATATCTGCAAGAAGCAGAAACGAAAAGTACACAAGCAAATATAGACAACTGTGGGATTACCTGTACAGCAGCAACAGCAGCAACTTCAAACACGCATGCTCCTATCTACAAGGAGCAGAGGAAGGAAAAGACAGCGAAGAAATGTACACAATTATAGACGCATGTGAGAGAAGGATAAGTGGAAAACAACTCACACATACATCTCTACTTCATAAACGAAACGCACTCTGTCAATCGATGAAAAATTGGCGCCTGTGACTGCCACATATTATAGACTTAGAAGGGACACATCTATATAGAGAAAGGGGGACAAAAAGAGAGAAACACGAAGAGAGAGAGGCTACGAGAAAAGGAGACGGAGACAGAAAGGCCCCTGAGCTCTTCACATATATATACATATATAATATACATACATATATATATATGTACATATACATACGTATATATATATGTACATATATGTATATATAGAGAGACGGGATGGAGACGGGAAGAGAGACACACGGAAGGAAAGCGGGGACGGGACAGAGAGACGCAGATGGAGACACATGCACTCGATCTACACACACGGCTCCATATCTATACGGATGCAAATGTTCACTTGAATAAAAGAAGTGGCAGATGTGAACATCGAAGCAGCAGCAGACAGACGCGAGGAGATGTGGAGGGGTCCCCTAGGGGGAGAGGCAGCAGAGAAACGCAGCAGAATTGCCGCGAAGTATTTGTGGGCAGTGCGCATGCAGAGGGCCAGAGAAGAGAGCTGCGGACGAAGAGCGGAAAGTCATCCGAAGACGGAGACACAGCGGGGGGAGACGGAGACGCAGACACGGGGGGCGGAGACGAGACACGGGGGCGGAGACGGAGAGCCAACGAAGAGGAAGATGGAGAGGAAGACGGAGACGGAGAAGAAGAGGATGAAGGCGAGAAAGACAGAGAAGGGCAAAGTGTGCACGGAAATGGATTACCTCGAAAGAGAAAGGCCCCGCGTTTCTTGGACGTCCTGGGGGCGGCATTGTCCGGGGATCGACGAAACCAACGCATGCGAGGGACCGCCAGCAAAACAGCAGAGCAGCAAGCAGCAGCACAAACAACGGGGCAAGGGGCATGCAGAAAACAGCCGCAGGTAATTAGGAAACAACTGCCGCGAGAGGTGCAGCAACAGCAGCAGCAGCAACAGCAGCAGGACGAGCAGCAAGAAGAGCTGCAGGGAGAACAGCAACGGCAGCAGCAGGAAAAAGAGCAACAGGAACAGGGAGAGCAGCAGCAAGAGGAGAAGCAGCCAGAGCAACAGCGACACAAGAGCAGCAGCAACAGCGACACAAGAGCAGCAGCAACAGCAGCACGACGAGCAACAGGAGCAGCAGCACGACGAGCAACAGGAGCAGCAGCACGACGAGCAACAGGAGCAGCAGCAAAGCAGCGGAAGCACCGGCAGTTCTCTGGATGGGGGGCGCTTGTAAGAGAAGCAGGACAGCACGTCGAAGAGACAGAGCGGTAGCAGCGGGAAGAGCAGCAGCAGCAGAAAGAAGGCCAGAAGGAGGAAGAGCAGCAGGAGGGAAGTGGCAGCAACAAAAGGAGCAGCCGAAGGAGAAGAAACACGCACTACTCCGGTGTCCCAAGAATCATTCCTCGGGTGCAGCGCGGCCGAAGACGCGTCGAAGAGGAAGTCTCGCGTGCCAGCTTCTTTGACAGCAGCAGCAGCAACGCCGGCATGAAGCAATGGCGCTGATGCTGCAGCAGCAGCAGCAAAGGACGGGTCTGGGGACGGAGAAGAACGTGGCGCCGAAGCAACGAGGATCGTGATTTTTTTGGCAGGGGAAGACGAGAGACCGTCGTCCGCGTTTCCCCGTCTCTCCGAGTGGACTGAACTTCTCTCTCCGCTGCTGCTCCTGCGCACACGCGCTGCAACACACCGACCGCGCGACGAACACACCCGCAGCAGCAGCGGGAGGAAAACACAGCAGCAGCAACAGCAGCAGCAGCGCTCCAGCCACGAGCCCAGATACACACGTCGCTACAGCAGCAAAAAAGGAGAGAGAGACAGGAAGAAGGCGGCGGAGAGACGGGAGAAAATGAAAGATAATGGAAGGAAAAGAGAGAAACCGATCCGGCGAGAAACGTCCATAGAGAGAGGAAGAGAAAGCAGCTCGCCGGAGGCGTATTGTTGCTGCTGCAGACAGCATGCATGCGACTCAGCCTGGGTGAGACATACAGACAAAATATATGAGGAGAGACAAAGAAGAAGAGAGAAAGGGAAGAGAGAAGAAAGTGACCCCCCAGCCAAGTTTCCACTTCGTTGACAAGCCACACGCACTTCTTGTCGTCTGCGTCTATTGAGAACAACAGACAGATAGTCAGTCGTCAATATACCCATACATATACATATATTCTATATATGGTGCAACTATTTTATACACATGTGTACGTACGACTAGACAATGGGAGGCAGCAGCACACGCTCGGGAAGGAGCAGCAACAGCGGCGCCCCCCTAGTCGGAGTCGCACACACTAGCAGCAGCACGGACAGCAGCAGTAGCAGCAGGTGCGGCAGCAGGAGAGGGAGAAGAAGCAGCCGCAGTAACAGCAACAGCAGTACCAAGGGAAACAGCAGCATCCGAAGCCCCGCGGCAGCAGCAGCAACAGGAACTGGAGCAGTAGCGGACGCCCCGACGCAGCAGCAGCAGCAACAGCAGCAGCGGAGGCCCGGACACAGCAGCAGCAACAGACGGTGGGAAAGCGCTACCTGTCCGCGGGGTGGGAGGCTCACATCGAAGGAGGGACGATTGAAGCGCAAGTGCTGCTGCTGCAGTATCCTTCGCGGTTGTCGCTGCTGCTGTTGTTGCAGCCTCACCCGAGAGTCTTGCTGCTGTGTCTGCTGCGGACGTGAGGCCCGGCGTTGCTGCTGTTGCTGCAGTTGCTGCAAGGACAGGGCAGCGCTCCTGTTCGTTCAAGAGGTGCAGCAGATGATTAATACGAATTTCAAGATTTCTTAGTCTGCTGCATGCCTCCCCACCTTCCGTTTCTACCGCCTCTCGGGACGCGCGTCTGCCTTCGCCCTGCAGCAAACGGAGAGCCTTGCGCAGCAGCCACTGCTGCTGTCGTTCCTCTCTCTGCTGCCGCTCCTTCTCCTCTTCAGGCCGCTGCCGCTGCTGCACCTCGCGAAGCTGTCCCCAGTCCTCTGCTTTCTCTTCTTCCTTTCGTTGCTGCAGGAGTGCCTGCTGCCACTTCTTCTCCTCCTCCTCCTCTATTTCATCCAGCGTCCTACTGAAAAATGGCTTTTCTAGCGGGAGCTGCGTCATTTCCTCTTTTCCAATCTCGCGCTGCCGCTGCGTCTTCTCGTCAGCCTGCAGACTCCGCCTGTGATGCTGCTCCAGCTGCTGCTGCAGCTCCCGTCCCAATGACTGCTGCTGCTGCAGCTCGTGCTGCAGCTCCCGCTGCTGCTGCTGCAGCTGCCGCTGCACGGACCACATCGCCCCCCCGGCCTCGTCGCTTCTTCTTCCTCCGTCCCTCCCGCCCGCTGCTGCGGCCCCACACGCCACTGCAACTCCTCCGCGGTCGGGAGACACCGGCTCTGCTGCGCCGTTGCTGCCGACGCTTCCTTCTCCTCCTCCTCCCGACCCGCTCTCGATCACATGGTTGCAGTTCATCGACCACTGCGGCGTCCGGCAGGCCAGAACTGCAGAAGAAAGTTGCCGGGAGAACTGCCTCGACCCTTGGCGTCGCTTCGACAATTCGTCTCCCTCTGCTCCTCCTCCTCCTCCCGTTGCTGGGACCCAGTCCGCCGGCAAGACGCAGCAGCGGCAGCAGCAGAGCAACAGCAGCAGCAGCCCCGCGCGATGACAGCGACCCCAGCATCACACAGACACGCAGCAGCAGCAGCAGAAAAGAGAGAGACGTGAAGAACAAGGAATTGCTCCTGCAGCTGATCCAGCAGCAGATGCAGAAGGAAACATCAGGGCACAGCTGCGGCAGTGACCCAGACCGACAGAGACACACAGCAGCAGCAGAACTTGAAAAAAAGCGACAGAGAAAGTAGCAAACTAGTGCAGCAGCACCAGCAGCAGAACCAGCAGTGGGAGCGGGGGAAGAAGCAGCAGCAGAAGAAAAAGAGAAGAGAGAACAGCAGCAACAGCAACAGCGGCAGCAACAGCAACAGCGTCAGCAAAGGCAGCAGCAGCAGCAGCAGCAAAAGCAGCAGCAGCAGCAGCAAAAGCAGCAGCAGCAGCAAGGGCAGCGGCAACAGGAGCAGGGTCAGCAGAGTGGAAGACATATTCTAACAGTTTTCTCGGAGGAGAGAGATCGAGCAGCAGCAGCTTCATTTCTCCCACTGGCTTACCCCAGAGCGTGCAAGACGGCTGCTGCTCCGCCCTGCCTTTTTCTCCTGCTGCTCTGTCTTCTCCTTTCGGTGACCAGCGGTCGTGCTGCTGCAGCAGCTGCTGGGCGCAGAGCAGTGATTCGCCTGAAGGGGACTTCATGCCGCTCTTCGCTGAGTTCACAAGCGACGCCGTGATGGCCGCAAGACTCTCTAATTCCTTCCTGACCAGCAGCAACTCCGCTTCAACTTTTTCGAGAAGTTCTTGCTGCTGCTGCAGCTGCAGCTGCTGCTGTCGTTGCTGCTGCGCCGCCTGCCGCTGCTGTTGGAGCGGCACGTGCTGCAGCAGCGACAGCTGCGGAGGCTGCTGCGGCTGCACCTGCTGCTGCTGCACCGGCGTCGCCTGGGAGTCCACAAGAATCGCGCCGCCCCCTTCGGGCCAGTAGAAGCCGCGTCGCGAGCCTGCAGCAGGAATAAGGCGAGGAGACGCACGGAGAGCGAGACATGCGCCGCAGACGGGAAACAAGCGAAAGCAGAAACTGTGGGCAAACCACGGAGGAAGCACACGCACTGGACACCCGAACTGCCAGCGAGTGATGCACGACGCAGCACGACGGAGACTCTCCTCTGCAGGCCATACGCGAGACGGGAAAAAAACGCAGACCCCACACGAAGCAAACAGACGTACACACAGAGACGCGGAGACACGTGGCAGGGTCATCGCGAGACACACAAACGCAGTGCGCCTCTACGTCTCTGTGTGTGGGGTATATGTACATATATATATATATATATATGCCCCATGGAGAGGGGAGAAAAAGAATGGTCCAGAAAAAGGAAAGGAAGTGAAGAAGAGGGAGAGACGGAGACGACGGAGAAAATTCGAGCAGGAGACACAGACAGAGAGGAAGCGATCTCAAGAGGGGCAGGGGTCGAGCGGTGATGGGGGGGGCCAACACTTCTATAAGAACAGGGGGTAACGAGGATTTCCCTCCGCTTCCTGCGACCGCCGGCTCCTTGCCGACTTCCACACCGACAGCAGCAGCAACAGCAGCAACAGGCCCGCCAGGAGGAGCAGCAGCAACGGCAGCAAGCCCCACAGCAGCAGCAGCAGCAGGCCTGGCAGGAGCAACAGCAACAGCAGCAACAGGCCCCACAGCAGCAGGCGGAGGAGGAAACGGATCGCTTCTTTCGTGGCAGACGGCAGAAGTAAAAAAGGAAGTCGGCAGGAAGGGAAGAGCGACTAGTCGTCTCGAGAGACAAAATCGCCGCACTCAGAAAGGAAAGGAGACGGCGAGAATGCCACAGCGACAGCGCGACAGCGACAGCGCGAGAGAGAGACACGGCAGAGAAGAGCGTTTTGGGAGGAGATGCGAAGGCGAAGAGAAATGCGGAGAAGTGAGTCGGCGACGTATAGGAGGGAGACGAGACAGGAGTGGAAGACTCACTGGCAAGGAGACTGGCCTTGGTCTGCCAGCACTGGTGTCCCGCAGACGTGTCAGCAGCGAGCTGCTGAGGCAACACGCCGAGGAGAGAAAGAAAGGCCGTCGAGGTGCGGACGGCTCGTTTGAAATCCAGCAGGAGCATGCGTCTTGTGCCGTCGGGAAGGAGGGTGGAATACTGCGAAAAAACACGGCGCACCTCGGCTTCGTCGAAGACTGCCGGACTGCCCCCCACTAGCGCCCGCCGGGTCGCGTCGACGCAGACAAGGAGGTGGACGAAGTCTCCGTAGCCGATCGAATCACGCAGGACCTGCGTCTTCACTTTTTCGTAGCGCCGCAGAGACATGCCCCTCCCTGTTCCCCCGTAGCGGGAGGTCGCTGTAATAGCAGGTGAGCCACGTGCTGTTGTCCCGCCGAGCGTCGCTGACGACGACGCCGAGGAGCACGTGTACGAGGAAAACAGCAGCGCCCCCCCCGTGCCGCTTGTCCGGCTTCTTTCGCTTGCTGCTGCTCCTCCTGGCACTGCTGCTGCTGCCATGCCTGCTGCTGCTGCCATGTCTGCTGCTGCTTCGACGCCTGGTGCTGCAGCGCGTCCGCTTGCTGCTGCAGCAGGTCCGCCCGGTGCTGCAGGAAGTCCTTCTGCTGCGGTTGGGCTGCTTCCTGTTGCCGCAGTCCTGCTGGAGCGCGCAGCTGCTGCGGCGGCCCACGCCCGAGGCGTCGAAGACGGACGCACAGGACTCTCTGCTGCTCCTGCACCTGATGCTGCGACAGGAGAAGAGAGGGCCCCTCCCGCCGACGAAGACTGCGGCAAAGAACCAGCGGCAAAAGACGAACAAGAAGCGAAGGAAGGAAATGAAGAAGATCCGCCAAGGCCCCGGCACACTGCAGACCCAGCCGCTGCTCCCGTCCGCCACGAAAGAAGCGACATGTTTCCTCCTCCACCTGCTGCTGCGGCGCCTGCTGCTGTTGCTGCTGTTGCTCCTGCCAGGCCTGTTGCTGCTGCTGCTGTGGGGCTTGCTGCCGCGGTTGCTGCTCCTCCTGGCGGGCCTGTTGCTGCTGTTGCTGCTGCTGCTGTCGGTGTGGAAGTCGGCAAGGAGCCGGCGGTCGCGGGAAGAGGAAGTAAATCTTCAGTCGAAGCAGCCGCTTCCTCTTCCGTATCAAAGCTTGATAATCCGTAATCCGCCAGGCATGTCGCTATTCCCCCGTACCTGCAGATGAGGAAGGTAAAATGAGTTTCTCACGCGAACCATCTGCCTCACATAGATATGTACGCTTGCACTACATATTCACACCAGAACGCATGCAGAGGGAGACACCCAAGAAGAGAGGAAGCGACTAAGGAAAAGACATGCAGAGACACAGACACCGGAAGACAGGGAGACATGGACACAGACAAATAAGAAGATAATCAGACAGAAAAGCAGCTGTACGTATACGTCGGGATATATACAAAAAAGTAGACGCGTAGACACAGAGACACGAATACGAATACGTACACACTCACACAGGCATATTACCACCCCCACATATATACATATATATTCATAAGTAGATAGATACATAGAGAGCTAAGTAGATATGTATTATATATACATCTCGAATGAATCGCCATTACGTGTGTGGATTTATAGTATATATATATGTATGGATATAGATAGATATAGGTTGATACAGGTAGGTATAGATAGATCCATAGATAATATATGTACGTCTCGACTGGAGCGCCGATACGCAGGTGGATATATGCCATCCATATATATATATACCTACGTACGTACAGAGATATTCAAAGCAATAATAGGAAGTTCAAATAGATACATTTCTGTGCTGCGTCGTAGAAAGCAAGAGAGATAGGCAGACAGAGAAAAGAACAGGGGTAGACATCCCTAGACACGGGGAAGATATCAACATGGAAAAAGGACAGCCGGCAGAGGAGCGGAGAAGACGCAGTACGCGGAAGAAATTATCTCTTCGAGAGAAACGTGTTCTGGCGGGTGTCTCTGCAGTTGAGGAGGCGACAGGAGAAGTACGTGGGCCTCATCTCCGCCGCAGAAGAAAATGTGTGGCTTTAGTCAAGAGAAGCACGTTGCACGACGTCGAAGAGCTACGAGGAAAAGGAGGACGAAACAGAAAGACAGAAGAAACGGAGAAAAACAACAAGAGAGAACACCATCCAGATCAAATATGCCTCCGTAAAAACAGAGAAGACGACGGTCAGAAAGATGTAAAGAAACGGAAGGTGAGAGGAAAAGTACAGAGAAAGCGAAGCAGCAAAAGAGCCGGCCGGGAAAGGCGGAAAAGAAAACAAAAATACACAAGCACCCGAGTATTCGTAGCGCTTTCGACCGAGGAACTGTTTCTCGTCATCTGTCTCTCCTGGTGTACGTACACCCCAGTTGCCTCTCGTACAGCGCAGGTGCAGACACACACACACGTGCACTAGTGAGGGCTTTCGAGCGAGTCATCGTTTCTCTCCATGTGGTGTACGTACACCCGAGTTTCCTTCCGTGCTGCGCAGCTGGTCGCTGTATTTCATTCGCTGTAAATGCACCCAATTCATCGACTTTGTAAGCGCTGGCAATATATTTTCCAGGTGTACAGACACCAGAATCACCGCCTTCTCTGTGTGCAGAGACTCTCGTCTTCAGTCTCTTTCTGGTGTACGTACAGCGGAACCTCACGTGTGGTGTGGTGCGCCCTACTCGGATACCAGGTCGTACGCCTGTGCCTTCCCACGTGTGTCTTTCTGGTGTACGTACACTTGACTGCCTTCAAACGGGCCACTGCCTGCGGCTGTACGTACACCGCCCACCGCGTCGTTTCTGCCCTACGCACGCGGCACTCCTATGTGCCTTTCACGTCTGCAGCCCACCACCATGCACGTCTCTCTCTTCCGCCATCGACGCACCCCCCGCTGCCGTCTGTCTTTCTGGTGTACGTACACCGGACTCGACGTGCTCTACCTGCAAATCTGCGGGCCGCACCGCTTCCTGCTGCAGCCTCCCAGCTGCTGCAGCCACACCGGTCAAGACGTGCTGCTGTATTAAGTGACAAAACACTTCCCTAGTCACCTTCCTCCCTCTACCACCCTGCTGCATGCGTTTTTGTAGTCTCCTTTTCCAACTTCCTTTTTCTACTCCCGGCGGCGTCTCGTCCACGCAGAAGCATGCAGGGATCCCCAGACGCAGAGCAGGAGAAGCAAACAAACGCCTCTCCCCCTCTCACACGCACACACACACTCACGCAGATTTCCATCACCAGCAGCAGACACAAAGGAAGAAAATAAAAACAAGGAAAAAATCATACACAAGTGGGACACACCCACAAACAAAACGCAGGGAAAACATCACCCCCTACATATACATATATACATATATATTATACACGCACATGGACGTGATATGCATCGAGGTGTGCTGCTGCGACTGCTATTGCCACAGGGCGCGTGATGTGGAAGGATAATATTCGAACGTTCAGGAGAAGTGACTTGGCCCAACAAGTTTTCCACAAACTTATTCCCAGGAAGAAGGCTGGGCTGGCGTTGAGAGAAATCCGCAGAGAAAGGAGCTCCATTAAAATAGAAAAAAGTGAACTTTCCCCCTTCTCCCTCTCCCTGTCCTCCCGAGAAGTCGTCGCTCGGGTCAAGAGAACGTCCCCAAATTCAACGAACATTTGTATTTGTGTGTATATACACGAGAAACGCGTTTACCGCCGAAGGCGCTGCAGAAGAAAATGCAGAAAACAAATATTACACAAGTGGAAGGAAAGTAGCTCGATAGATATAGACAGATAGAAATATAGATCTATAGACACAGATAGATACACACATATAGATATATAGATATAAGTATAGATGTATATATAGGTATAGACAGACAGATATAGACATAGGTATACACAGATAGATACATATATATATATATAGGTATAGAGAGACAGATGTAGACATAGGTATACACAGATATATATATATAGATAGATACAGGTATAGAAGGACAGATGTAGACACAGGTATAGATAGGCAAATATAGATAGATATAGCTTTACTAGACAAATAGGTGTAGATACACCTGCAGATAGATATAGATGTATATAGATTGACATATATAGATAGACAAAGAGATATGGGTCGACAGATGTAGACAGATATACACACAGATACATAGATATAGATAGATGTAGATATAGATAGAGAGACATGTGTGGAAGGCAGTAATGGGGGAGAGGAATTTTTGTTCGTGTGCCTGCAGAGAGGTGTGTCTGTTCAGCAAGGGCGATGGGGAGGGTTAGCGGAAGAGAACCTCAGGCGTGTCTGAATTTGGCAGCACTTACGACGGATTGAAAATTTTGAAGGAGAGGTCCAACTTTTCGTCATCGGAGCCGCGCATCATGACGCCCAGAGCCACGGCGAACTCTGAGAAACTCAACTTTTTTTCAGCAGGAAAAAAGAAAGACGCGCAGAAAAGGGGACGAGGAGGTTTGTTGCGGGGACCAAACCGACAAAGATAAGAGAAGTTCAGAAAGGCCAAAAGAAGGAAGGGAAGAAGTTCAGAACTGGGCGGCCAAAAAGGAAGAAGTGGCAGCATGCGGACTGAGACACCCACACGAAGTGCGCAGCAGAAGCCGGCGCGGGGATGACGGAGAAGCGGCGACGGAGGACGCCGAAGAAAAACGCGGCGCCCATCCGAGAGAAGGGATGGGGGGGGGGGGTTGCGATATGCATGCAGACACAGGGAAGGAAGAATCGCCGTAAACGAGAGAAAAGGGGGGCGCCGAGAAGAAGAAGCTACCGAGAAGCGAAACACATGCACGCGGATGCATGCATGCACGCACATATTACTGTGGGGAGGGAGAAGCAGAGAGACGCCTTGTGCGTGTGTGGCAGGCGGACGAGACGAGACGGACGCAAAAGGAGGGCCCACGCGTGACGAGGAGGAGGAGAAGGGGCGGGAATTAGAGGGGGGGGGGGGAGTGTGGGAAGGGACATGCAATCAAACAGGAAAAGGGAGACGAAGGGGGAGAACCCAAAAAGGAGCAAAACAGCAGAGAACAGCAAAAGCCACGAAAAAGAAGAAAGGGGAGAAGAAAGGGGAGAAGAAAGGGGAGAAGAAAGGGGACGAAGAAGAGGACTTGTCATAACGAAAAGGGAAACGAAGAAGAATAGGAAGAGGAAGCTTTTTTTCGTGGAAGGGAAGCTTTTTTTCTTGCAAGGGCAATACCTCGTTGTCTCTGTTTGTGTCGAAGGCTTTGAACAACCTTTCGGCAAGGAAGGTTTCGCCGAGCATCCCGAGGACGCCAAGAGTGTCGCAGAAACGGGAGAAGGGCAGGCACCCGTCGGGAGCTATTTTCCGGAAGCTGGGCAGAAGACACCGAGCGACGAAGCCGCAAGAAGAAGAAGAAAAGGCAGCGGGGCAGAGACACGGCTGTGGGGCGGTGCGGGACGAAAGACAGAAGACGGAGACACGGAGACGGCGACACGGAGACGGAGACGAGACGGGAGCAGAGGAGGCGGCCACTGTGTGGGGCAGCGAAGAGAGGATGGCGAGGAGCAGCAGAAGCGGCGGAGGCCACGAAGGCGGGAGACGGAGAGACGGAGACAGCAGGCGAGAGCAGCAGCCCGGAGACGGCAACGCAGACGGACAGACGGAGACAGGAGACGGGAAGCCACGGGAGCGACCGAAGGAGACAGGGGAAAGGCAGAGAAAGTGGGGGGGACCACAAAAGAGAAGCACAAAAGGGTGAGGAGCCCCGCCACGGAGAAGAGACGAAGCAAAAGATACACTCTCACGTCAAACTATATCACAAGCACAAATCGGCACAGAAAACCATAGTATACACACGTATATACATATACACACGTATATACATATACATATAAATGTATGGACATGAACGTGTATCTATATATATATGTACCTGAGTAAATTTCTCTCTATCTACATATATGTGTGAGTGACTGCATTTTACCCTTGTTGCTGATGTGTATATTTGTATACGTAGATAAATATATGTAATGTGTCAATGAGTAAGGGTCCACATATATATACAGTACAGATATGCTTATGTGTACGTATGTATGTACGTATATATGTATGTACGCCGACGTGAATATATATATACACGTATATGTGTGTGTTTGTGCATGCATGCTATCCTTGCTGCTGACGTATATATATGTATGCACATGTATATACGTACGTGAGTAGATGTGTCTATCTATCTCTTTCTGTCTCGCTTTCTATACATATATATATGCGTACTGATATACCTGTGTGACCGCTTCTTGCTGTCCTTGTTGCCGTGTTAAGAAGGTGTAGTGGCGGGTGCTGCACAAGACGGGAGGGCCGCACGTGTCGAGAGACGAAGTCCAGCCAGCCACCTCGCCAAAAAAAAAGAAATGGGAGGGGAAGGGACGGAGAGGAGGAGAGGAAGGGAAGCGAAGGAGGAGAAGCACACGGAGACGAGACGGGAGGGGGAGACGAGAGAGGGAAGCAGAGCAGCAGGAGTGACAGCACGGAAGGGAGACGAGACAACGCGAGGGAGAACAGGGAGATAAAAAAGGGAGGAGACGGAGAAGAAGACGCAGAGAGAGGGGGAGCAGCAAAGGGGGGCGGGACAGAAAGGCAGAAGGGAGACGAGACGGGAGACACGGAGACGAGACGGGAGACACGGAGACGAGACGGGGGACACGGAGACGAGATGCTGTACATTCGGAGGGACAGGGAAGGGAAGAGGATGAAGAGAAGCTCGTTTACCGCTTGTAGAGAGCCTGGATTTCAGTCGGCCTCAACTTGGTCCTTCCCTGAATATCTTCTAAAACTTCTCGCTGAATTTTGGCAGGAAGGCGGTGGTGCATGCGCCTGGGCGGGGGCGTGGTGTCTGGCTCTGTCTCGCTCTCTGTGAATTCTTCCGACTCCTCTGCAACAGCCGACAGCAACTTCTTCTGCTGCTGCTGCTCTTCGTCTTCTCCGCCTCCGCCCCGCTCCTGCTGCTCTTCTTGCCCGCGCCGGTTCCCACGCGGCAGCAGCCGTCTGCGCCGCCGCCTGCGCCCTCCCCCTCGTCCGCAGCAGCGGTTTACCATCGTCGCGCGGCTGCTGAGGAGAAGGGCAGTCGACAGTCACAAGGGGGACGGCCTCCTCCTCCGTCTCTTCCTTTGAAGAGGCTCTCGTCTCTGTTCTTTTTTCTCCGCGGGGAAGCGGAGGGGGCACGCGCCGGTCACCTGGCTCTTTTTTCTCTCCTGCGTCCTTCTGGGAGGCGCTGCTGCTGCCCTGCTCCCAAAATTGCCTCCTGAACTCCTGCTGTCCTGCCGCTCCTGCTGTTCTGCTGCTCCTGCTGTTCTGCTGCTGCCTCTCCTGCTATCCTGCTGTTCTGCTGCTGCCTCTCCCGCTATCCTGCTGTTCTGCTGCTGCCTCTCCTGCTGTCCTGCTGTTCTGCTGCGGTCGCCGCGCTGCTGTTATCCTTATTCTGCCACTGTCGCTGCTCTTCTGCTGCTGCCACTGCTGCCGGTCTCCTGCTGGTGCCGCGGTTGTCGCTCTCCGGCTGCTGCCGCTGCTGCTTGTCAGCTGCTGCTGCTCCTCAGCAGTGCGGCTCGAGCCTCAGCCCCGGGGTACGCGCTAGACCTGCTAAGCGACGATCCCGGGCTGCAGAGGCGCAGCAACACTGCAGCAGCCACCTGTGCTGCTCCTGCCGCTGGTTCTTCTTCTTCCTCTTCTTCGAGCGTCCCGGTCTTCCCTGCTGCTGCTGCTCCTCCACCGCGCCTTGCCGCGCACTCGCGCTGCTGCTGCTGCTCCTGGTGCTGGGGCTGCAGCGGGAGACGCAGGCGGCTGCTCGTGCTGCTGCAGCTCCTGCTGCTGTTGCCGCAGCTGCTGCTGCAGCTGCCGCGAGCGGAGCTGCTGCTGCTGCTGCCGCAGAGACGCAGGCGACTGCAGGACGCGTTGAAGAAGAGAAGGAGACGGCAGGGGAAGGAAAGGAAGAGAAAAGGAGAAGCAGCAGAAATGCCCTCCATGCTCTCTTAAGCGCAGCAGGAAAAAGAAAGGAAAACGAAGGAAACAACACGCTCCAGGGTGCAACACAGACGCAGGCACACAGCGAAGAAGAAGTAAAGGACCCACCAGCAAAACGCGCGCAGCAGCAGCAGCAGCAAGAGGAAGAGCCGGAGCTGCCGACCGCAGGAAAGAAGGATAAAACAAATTCCGACGATACGCTCCAACACGAGCTACCTCTCCCTGTGGAAGACAAGCATCCGCTGCAGTGTCTTCCCAGGAGAAGCACTTCTTCTTTTCCCGTGTATGCGCATGCGGGTGCACACCGTCATACGCAGAGGTCGAACAGGGAGCAGCAAGCGCGAGGTTCACATGCGAAGACGAAGAAAAAAAAAGGAAAGACCTTTCAGGTCGCATGCATGCGCGCACTGCAGCAGACCGTGGCAGCGCGACAACAAGAGAAGGGAGGGACAGCGAAGAGAGACAGAGAAGGCGAGAGAAAACGGCGTATATATACAAAAAGAGAGGAAACGAAAACAGCCAGAAGGTCGCTGTGAAAGGCACTTCTGCCTCTTCCTTCTGATATACATACGACAGCAAGAAGATCGCTCTAGAAGGTGTTCTTGATTGCTTCTCCTGAAAAGGAGACGAAGACAGGCATGCACGTCAGTCGCGGATGTGTTGGTAGAGCCACGACCAACACGAAAAAAAATCACGTGCAAATTTGCTCCGCATGCAGCCCTACGCCAAGAAAAGAAAGAAACTCCTCGGTAGAACCATTTCCTCCTCCTGCTGCTGCTGCTGCCGCTGCTGCTGCTGTTGCTCCAGGATCTCCACCGTACTCTCTCGCGGCTGCTTTCCTGCGGCTGCTGCTCCTCTCCTGCTGCTGCTCTCCTGCTGCTGCTTTCCTGCTGCTGTTCCTGCTCCTCTTCTTTGTCGTCCTCTTGTGTTGCTGCTGCTGACGTCGTCGCTGTTGCTGCTGCTGTTAGTGTTGCTCCTTCCCTTGCCGCACCTGCTGTCGCTGCAGCTGCCGCTGATACTGCTGCTCTTGCTGATTCTACTGGTGCTGCTGCTGCTGTTGCTGCTGCCACCGCTGGTGCTAGTCCTGTCGCCGGTGCTGCCGTTGCTGCTGTTGCTGCTGCTGCTAAGGCTGCTGCAGCTGCTGCTGCAACAGCGCAGCCGCTCTCGTCAAGGCGGCAGCAGCAGCAGCAGCCAAAGAGATGCAGCAGAATACCCGCACGAGGAAGACGCGGAGCGAACGCTGCAGCAGCAGAGAGGCACGTCTCTCGGCTGCATGAGAACTTCAGCAAAATTAAACAGCAGCAGCACTTCCTATTCCACCGGGTTAACTCTCTCCCACAGCACCGCCTCTCTTGTTTTCCTACTGGTGTTCAAGAAAAAACGACCCGCCCATGGTAATGCAGACAGACAGACAAAGAGATACAGCAGCAAAGCACAAATATATATATATATATACATATATATACTTATATATCTACATATGAAGAGCAGAGAGACGCAGACAGAGAGGGAGACACAGTGGCATATATATATATATATACTTGTATATCTCTATACGAAGTAGAGAGACACATATACATCTGCAGCTGCCTAGACGAGAAAGAGGATTAAATGAGGCGAAGGGGACGTGCTGGGCAGACAGGCGATCTGGCCATCTCTCTTCTGGGGTGTATGTACACCGGAACGCGCGGCGTGCGAAGCCTTCAGTCTTTTCGACTTGTGCTGCTATGTACGAGAGGACGAACAATAGGGTAGAGAATACCTGCCGTTGCTGCTGCGACTTCTTGGCGATGGGCTGCAGAGGAGACGGGAGAAAAGGAGAAGAACATACAGAGGAGAGCAGTCCCCCCACCATGTACGAAAACGTGCTGCTGCTGTTCCCCTACGTGACCCGCTCCTCCTCCGTCTGTTGCTGCTGCAGCTGCTGCGGCTCTTCTTTGTCCAAGAAGTCGCCCCACACATGCAGCGAAGCTCGGCCGTTTTGCTGCTGCATCAGCAGCAGCGACGTCCAGACGTCCTGCAGTT
This sequence comes from Sarcocystis neurona, assembly GCA_000727475.1. NCBI lineage: Eukaryota > Apicomplexa > Conoidasida > Eucoccidiorida > Sarcocystidae > Sarcocystis > Sarcocystis neurona. The sequence goes on along the minus strand of KL647315.1, from coordinate 1,693,805 downwards.
CCCCTTCCCCTCTCGTGCGAGCGCAGCAGCACCAGCAGCAAAGCACGAGCGGCGGGAGGCGTGTGTGTGCTGCTGTTGAGAGACACACGCTTCGGCGTTTTTGTCTCCAGGGAGATGGCAGGAGCAGCAGAAGCGACAGCAGCACCACGGGAAGTCGAAGCGGCAACTGTAGCAGGACGGCCGCACAGCAGCGGCGTCCGGGCACAGTGGGCAAAAACGAACGACAGCAGCAGCAGCTGGGAAGGTGAATCCCCCGCGGAGCAGCGGAGAGAGGAGTAGACTTCTGCGCAGCAGCAACAGCGAGCGATTATCGCGGCAGCTGAGGCGCAGCTACAGGCAGCAGCAGCAGCAGGCGCCGTCCTCGTAGCAGCTGCCGCGAACCGGGAGACGAACAAGCAAAGGCTGCTTGGGAAGCGTTCTTCGAGGAGGATTTGTCGAGGAAATGACAAACAGAAAGAATAAGAAGGAGAGTAACGAAGACAAAGGGGAAAAAGAACATGAAACTGCTCTTCGAAGTGGGGGAATGTGACAACACCTCAGCAGCAGCAGCCACACGCAGCAGCAGCAGCAAGAAGCGAGACAGCAACTTCTGCAAGGTCGTCTACAGGCCGGACGCGGCGAGAGCGCCCGTGGGGTATTGCTGCTGCTGCTGTTGCTTCTTCTTCTGTTTCCCTCTCTTCTCTGTGCTGCTGAATCTTCGCGCGTCTACCCGCGCTGCTGCTGCTGCGGCTGGGAGTAGCAGACTCGACAAGCATGTCAGCTGCAGCTGCTGCTGCTCCTGCAGCAGGCGGTCGGCTGTCTCCCCACTTTTCACCCACTGCCTTTCCTCGCCTCTGCTGCAGAGGAGCTGCTGCTCCGGCGTAGCTGCGCACCTGCTGCTGTGGATCTGTTACTGCTGTTGCGGACCTGCTGCTGCTGCTCCTGCTGCTGCTGCTCCTGCTGCTGCTGCTGCTTCCTTAGATGCCTTGAGTCTCAGGAGACGCAGAAGGAAGCAGAAGAAGGAAGATAGACTCCCCTGAAGCCGGCAGCGTTACTGCTGCTGATGCTGCTGCTGCAGCACTCCTAGAGCGTCCTGCAGCACTGCTGCCGCCCAGGACGTCTTCCGCGTCTCTTCCTCCTGCTGCTGCTTCATCACCGCAGGAAGAAGAATTTCACTTCTTCACTCACAAGAATATTCTTCGCTGCAGCCTATCCCCTTCAAAAACCTGCCACAAACAAATTACCCCACATCCACGTTTTTGCCGTGAGTCCCCTGCCATGTTCTCCTCGTCTTTCAGCTTCTCCTTTCTGCTGTTTCTCGCTTCAGTGGCTGCTGTCGCTTGCTGCTGGTGCTGCTCCTCCTCCTCCTCTCTCGCGACTGCGGCTCGGTCTTCTCCTTGCTGCTGCTGTTTCCTCCTAGTGCTGCCGTTGGAGCAGCTAACGCCTTGCTGTCGCTGCTGCTCTTCCTCCACCTGCGGTTGTTGCGGCAGCTGTTGCACCCTCTGCTGCCGCTGGTGGGCGTGGAGCAGCGAAGGAAGTGGGCAGCAACCCCGACGGAAGATCTACGTGCGCGTCGAACACACGTATATTTATAACAACAAAAACGACGTGAAAGAACTGCGAGGCAGCTGTGGAAAGAGAGAAGAGCGTGGAAAAGCAGGAGGACGCTGTCCCGGTGTCCAACACCTCAGCAGCCGCCGTTACACCGAAGAAAAGGAAAAGCAGAGGCAGCAAGAAGAAGAAGCTGCAGCAGCAGGAAAGGAAGAAGAGGACAGGCATACAACTACTGCCCAGCAGTTCTGCAGCAGCTGCTGCCTCTCTTCGAAACCGGACTTCCTCTCTGCTGCAGCACCGGCAGTCAACGCGCGAGTGCAGCAGACGAACAGCGACACGTACGAACACCGGGAGTGCGAAGAATAGCGCAGGCCACCTGAACAGCAGCAAAACTGCTGGCCCCGGGAAGCACTGCTGCGTAGACGCCGGAGAACTTGTCGATGGAGGCCCAGCAGCGGCACAGAGGCGGTGGTGGAGAGAAACGACAGCGGCATGAATAGAGAAAGAAAGCAAAGAAAAAGGAAAAGGCGAGAAGACGAGAAGAAAGACGACAGCTTGAAAACCAAGAGACAGAAGGGTTGCTTTCGGGAACGAGGAGCAGCAGCAGCAAGTGACGAGCAGCAGCAGCAGAGAGAAAGCGGAGCGACAGCAGACGAGAAGTGAAAGACGAAGCGAACAAGCAGCAGCAGAAGACCAGATGATATAAACTATGAAACGGGAGAAGGAGGAGAAGCTTCGCCGGGGATGGCTGCAGCAACAGAAGAGAACGCAAAGAGACTTGCAGCAGCTCCACGCCGGGCGGCAGACGCGGCAGCAGAGGAGAAGGAGGAGGAGCAGCAGGCTAGGGGAGAACGGCTGCTGCTGCGAATGACGAAATTGCATGCAAGAAACACCTGAGAAGACGACGTCGACGGGAACGGAGGAGGAGCAGAAGAAGAGGAAGCAAAAACGAAGAAAAAGAAGAAGAGCTTGAAAAAGAAGAAGCGAAGGCAGAAGAACAGGGAGGAGAGTAGACAGAAGGAAGACCGAGGCGAAGAAGAACAAATGTTACGTCTTCCCGGGAGCAGGAGTGGCACGAAGCGAGAAGACGGCCAGAACACAAATGAAGAGAAGCAGCAGCAGCAGAAAGAGAGAGACAAGGCTGCGGCGAAAAAAGCGGCAGCGAGTCCCCCGGGACACTCCCGAAGGCAGCAGCAGGCGACGCAGCAGCAGCAGCAGCAAGCGAGGAGATCTACGCAGAGGCGCTTGCCTTCGCAGGGTGAGGCACAAATAGTACGTCCGTCAAAACGTAGGGAAGGCAAAGGAAAATAAGTCTGGACGCAGAAAGGTCGGCGCTGGCCAGGACAGAGAGAGATGGGGAGAGCTGCGTGGGACAAGAGCAGCGCTGCAGGAGCAGCAGCAGAGAACGGGACGGAAGGAGAGACAACGACGGCGGAGAACGACAGGAGAAGAAAAAAAGGAGACCTGCATGCGTGACTCACCCACCCGAAGCGAGCACGGCGCACGCGAATATATAAGATTTTCAAGCGTATAATGACATCCACGCATGCAGTCCATACATATACATACACATGTTATACTTATTTTGTTCAACACGTGTAGATGGAGCAAACTGTACGGTGGAGCGCCCCTCACGCGCCTTGCCAATCTCTCTTCGACTGCGTCAACGGGAAGCATCTCCGCAGGTAGAGAGGCACCCACTTGTATGTGCCACGTGTCTCCTTTCTCGTTTTTCTCTCTTCCTCCTTTAGTGCTGCTTTCTCTCTGTCTTTGCGCATTGTTCTCTCTGTCCTTTTCTTTCTGGCTGCATCTTTTTCCCTTCCCGGATCTCCCTCTCCCTGTTTCTCTGTTTGTGTCGCTCTTTCCGTCTGTGTGTGTTGTCTGCCTCTATACGCGAATATGGAAGCGTTTCGCCGCCGGTAACGCTAAGAGGAAAATTAATTGCTGGGACAGAAAATCGCCTCCTCCATCCCTGCTTCGGGCGTAGGCGAGTCGGGGGGAAGCAGAGGGAGAAATAGTGACACCGAGACAGAGAAAGGGAGAGGGAGAAACAGAGAGAAGCGCCACTTCTTTTCGTAAGTGGCCTGTGTATACGTCTGGGTGAGTTTCTCTCTCTCTCTCTCTGCAGGGTTTTTAAGGCGGAAAAGGAGATGCACGCGCATAGACGCGCAAGAGGTTCGATGTGTAGGGAGCTCCTTCGTTGTGAGACCGGAGGAAAAGAGGAAAAGGAGCAGTCTCAAGTATGGAGAAGAGAAAAAGGTGCGTCCGCGTTCTTCGTTTTTCTGGGGGAATTGGGCACAAAAAGGTGAGCGCGCACTTTTGCGTGACGGCACCTGTTTTTCTCAGTTCGCGAAGAGACAAATACGCGACCAGAAGAAAGGAAAGCGACTCGAGACTCTGGCCATCATCTCGGCGGGTGTGCGGGGGCCTTTCCAACTAGACGCACACCGTGGAAAGGGTCGGAAGCGACGCTTTTCCGCAATACAGTGCGCAGTGTGCACTTGGAAGCGCCTCTCCCGCCACAGGGGACGGGGACGGAGGATTTTCCTGCGAGCGACTGAACAGCTCTCCGAATTATTTTTTCCGGCAAAACACCGGGGCGGCGCGCCCGGAAGAAGGCCTGACGCGAAGTTTCCCGGGGCGACAAAAACGGCCCCGCCTCCGACGGGACACCGAGAGGGACACGGAGGTGTGTGGAGCGTGGAGAAAAAAGGAAAGTCCAGTCCATCGGGGGTCGGAAACTGTCAAAACAGACCTCCTGACACACACACACACACGTAGAATACGGCCAGACCGAGTAGCGACTGGCGTTCCCGCATGTGCATGTATAGTAGCCGTGTGGAGGCGCTTCGTAGACGCGCGTGCCGTGGGAAAACTCACTGCGCCAGTGCCAGCGACCGAAAGAAGAGCCGCGAGATGGAGAAAAAGAGGGAGTTCTTCTCTGACAAGTGGGAAGAGGAGTGGATTTGCAGCTTCCACTTTTTGTCGGAGCCCGAGGCGTGCACACACACCCACACACTCCAATTTCGAGCCGTTCACGTCCATACACGCGCCGCGGCCCGTCGTCTCTTCCGCAGTATGACCCGCAGAGAGAGAGGGAAAAGGTCGCTGCTAGACAAGAGGCAGCGGGAAGCAGGAATCCAGAGACTCCCACGCACACGAGTGGACGTCGCTGGCCAGGAAAAACGCGTATATCTTTACCCGTGGCACGGGATAATGCGCTGAGAAAGCCGCTCTCACACTCTCCACACGCCTGCGGGCGACCGGGAGTCGACGACGCGCTTTCTTCTCCGGCGTGTTGCGCCGTCAGCCGCGGCAAGGCCGGTCGCGCTGTCTACGTGGATGAAGTGGCATTCCTCAAGGAGGAAAAAGCCTAAAGCCACAGCGAAAAACGCAGAAGAAAGGTTTGCTCTCTTGCGGCTTGCAAGGAGTGCCGCTGCGCCAGTGCATCCGGAACTCGTGCGCGAGGTTTGAAGAAGGCGACCGGCAACTGCAGAAAAGCTGCGGCAGAGAGCCGTCGCGCGCGGGAAGAACTAAGGACGTAGCAGCCGCAGACGCGCAGGACGCAGCTCCCTGCCTCGGACGGAAGAAGAAGAAGAAAAAACCCGAGACGACAAGCAGAAAAGACGGCTCTTGCTCTGTTCGCTCTGTGCCTCAAACTGGGCAGCGGCTTTCCCTGTCGCGCTTCTTGCCGCTGCTGCCGATGACGAGCAACTGCGCTTGCGGCGGCAGCTGGGGAAGCCAGTACACAACAACAAAATCAAGTGTGGTAGGGGAGTGCTCCTCCTCTGCTGTGCGGCTCTGCCTGCTGTGCTGCGTTCTGCGCCCCTCCGGTATAAATACATAGCTGCTCTTGCAGATGGGGCTGGTCTTGCGCCTGCTGCTGCTTGCGTTATTATCCTTCCTCCTGCTTTCGCTTCGGCTGCTCTTCTTGCTGCAGCTGCTCTGGCTGCAGCGGCTCTTCTCTTGCTGCTGCGGCTCTCGCTGCTGCTGGATCGGTAGCGACACACCCACGAGAATGGACAGAGAGAAGTGCGGCACAGCCGACTGACCTCCGTATGACTGGCGGAGAGTGAAGCAGTGGAGGAAAGCAAAGTGAAAAATACACAATTCTGGTCTCTCCTCTGCAAGAGCGTGTGCTGCGGCTTCTTGCCTCGTGCTGGAGGCTCCTCTCAACACCGCTGCCCCGCGGCCACCAAGAGGTCTAGAGGAACACCCCTCGCGTGCTGCCCCGCTGCTGCTTCTTCGTTGCTGCTCCTTTTTACGTCTGCTGATTTTCTGTTGGACTCTTGTACGGCTCCTTTGGTCTCGTGTTTCTAACGGTGCTGTTATTGCTGTACTCCCACTCGTCCACTTGCTTTGCTCGTGTCGTTGCTGCTGCTGATGGTGCTGCTGCTGTTGCTTTGCTGCTGCCGCTCTGCTGTTGCCGGCGGTGAGTCTTACAGTCATCTGCTGCCAGTGCAGCACAACGGCTGAAGCCCTTCTCTTACCTCTTGCAGCTGCTGGTGTGCTGCTGCTGCTGCTACGTTGCAAGATGGGCAGCAGCCGGGGCCTTCGTCGAGTAGAAAGCTGCAAGAGCACGAAGCAGCACGAAGCAGCCAACACATCATCAACTGCACCTGCGGCTCCAGTGAACCCCTCTGCTGCAGCGTGTGAATTTCTTCGTCAGCAGATGCTGAAGAAGCAGCGCTGGAGCAGCAGGACCAGCAAGGGCGCGTGTGTGCGTATTCGTAGCACCAGCCGCAGGGCAGCGGACTGGGCGCGGGGGAGCAGTTTCTCACTGCTGGACACCACAGCAGAAACGTGGGTGCCAGTTCCTCGACCACTGGCCCTCCTGTTACGGAGAGCCCACGTGTGCCCGGAGCTACCCTAGCTGCAGCAGCGCCGTGGCTTCGACCCATCCTGGTTTTCGCTCAGAGCAGCACAAGCCGCAGCGCGCTGAGGCTGCTGAGGGGAGAATGACACACATACAGCATCTGGGATGCTGCAGCGCCTATGGTGCGCTGCTGCTGCGGGTGCTGCTCGGCGTGGCGCGTCTCAAAATCTTGGCGGCTGTTGTTGTAGCTCTCCTTGTTGCTGTTTTTGTTTCTGCGTGTGCTGCTGCTCCCGCTGCTTTCCTTGCTGCTTCTCTTCTCTTTTGCTGCTCCTCCTGTTGCTGCTACCCCCGTTGCTGCTGCTCTTGGAGCTCCTTCTCTCGGTGTGAAACTGATGCTGTTGTTGCTGCTGCTGTCAGCGCGGTAGCGCAGCATTTGAATGTGCTCTGTGCAACACAACCGTGAGAACCCCTGGTAATGATCAACGAGGGGTCCTAGAACGAACTCGCGAAGGCTATTGCTAGTGCTGAGGATAACAATGGCCGACAACATATCGGCGCTCTTATGTTCGGACGCATTTGGTCAGCAGTGCTGGTGACACTGTTTTGTCTGCATCCTCTCGTGAGGAGCAGCACGTCGGGGTAGATTTCTCGCTGCTTCTCGTGGAAGACTACTGCAGCCCACCCTGTTTCCGGTTGGCAACGCCGGCAAGACGACACGTACTTCTGCTTCGAGCGCAGGCAGAGGGAGACTTTTCTGCTACAACAGACGGATACGGCATTCGCTGTACAGTGGAAAGCAGCAACGGCGAAGGACTGACGCCGCGACCACACTGGATGTGGTATATACCGTCAGAATGCGATGTACATCCGTCTGTTTTCCTCTGCTACTGTGCTATCACATCTTCGCCCCGTCACGAGACAAATACACATGCAGAGAAACACATAGAGACTACGCAAATTCGTCGTGCACAGAGAACGATGTTTGTGATCGGCTACATACATATGTATATATATGAACGTCTATATGTGGACGCATATAGGGCTGTGTACATTCGCTTGTGTACAACGATGGAGAAGCAACCGAGCAGGTTTCACGAAAGGTGAAACAGCGTGTACGGCGTACATGGATGCATACACAGTTTCCTAGTCGAACAGATCTACAGAGCAGCCGTCCTCCCACTTAGAGGAACGCGTACATACATGCGTGTGTCTGTATACATGTCTTCGCCCACACGAAGGGATTTTATCGATATTTGGACACAGCAGGTGTGATGTCTGCCATACGATTCCTACGGGAGTACGCGTCATATGTGCATCGTTGTCAAGATGCACAGACATACTGATAGCTGGACGCAACTAGTACATCTGTCATGACGAACCTACAGGAAATTGCACGTGCGCATATGTCTCTGTGTGCGCCTACAGACGCGTGGTCGTAGCTAGACACGGCGCTGTTGTTATCACGGATAAAGCAGTGCAGCGCACCCAGCAGGAACAGTTAGGCATTCCTCTGGTAGAACGAAATGAGGCAGCCTAATTTGAAACAAATCAACTTCAACTTGTACGCCAAAAGACATCTTTGAATTACCACTTTTTCTCATATTCACTCATACTCTGGAGCCAGTTTCTCTTTCGTGTCCCTACGCCTGTCTCTATTCACACCTTGTACATCAAAAATAGCACACGGATAGCGACGCATTTTGAAAAGTGATCCTGGTGAGGCGTCTTTGCCGCCGTTTCTGCTCTCTTAATGACTTGCTAGTTGGGATGTGAAGAAATTTACATATACAGGCAGATATATAAACACTGTGTAGATGTATATATGAGGGTTCAAGGAGGCAGAAAATTGAACCTTCTGTAGTGACCTCAGCGGCGCTTACACGCAGACACGTCTCTTTTGTGCGAAAACTTCTGTTCCACATGTATGTCCTTGTCTGCGCATATGTGCACGTATATATACACAGTCGTCTCAATAAGGGTGACTTCTTTTTATCCACATTTCCTTCTCTAGAACTTGTGCGCACTTTTATGTACACTGTACACTTCGTGGGCAACGAAACCGCGGCAACGCTTGTAAGTTCCTTCTGTTGGCGCACAAATGCGATTTTCTCGACGGCCTCTGTACCTGTTCAGACACGCTAGCACATAGTAAATATACTGAACGTATGTATAGGCGGAAACAGTCATATGAACTTTTCGGAAGGTTATACAAATGAATGTGGAATCTTTCAGTGAACGCCCAGTGCACACGTGTAGCCACGCACACTCGTCTCATTCCCCTGAAAAACTATACGTGGATACATTTCCAGTAGAAACTAGAGATACGGAGGGTGCACAGATGCATAATCTTCTCCAAAACACTATGTAGATACGTTTTAAACAGAAGTTTGACGCGTGTGTGTAGGATGCATCCGTGCACTATTATCGTGCAAGAAAACATGTGAATCTACTATGAAATAATATATGTGCTGTTATGAACTCTTGAAGCGCCCGCTGCAGGTAGAAACTTCGCAACGATATCTTCCTGTAAATTTCCACATGCTCTTTTATAGGATTCTCCCGCTCGCGCCTGCCTTTAACGGCCGCGTCGTTGCGTTTCAGTAACATACAGAATTGAATTTGCAGCGTTGCTCCATTCCCACACGGCATTCTACTTGCATGTATGCTCGACGAAGCCGTGAGGACAATGACTCTTTGCGACATTCCACTACAACAGCACTTCTGCCCACCGCGAGGTTGATTCCACGTGTAAATACCCGCATGCCTACCCAGTGGCATCGTTGCTGAAAAAGGCAGACAATGGGGGAAATCTAGCATTAGAGAAGCTGCGTTACCTTATATCACCGCTCTACCAGTGCTTCAGTAGCTGCCTGCCCTGCTAAAGTTCCACCATGCAGCAATTTCCCTTCGACATGGCTTTTCAGCTGCATCCGCGACCGCCGTCTACCAGAGAGAGACATCTACGTGGGAACATCTAGTTGGTCTGTGCGCGCCTGTACCCTCCTTGCATATTAAGCTTTTCAGTCGCCTAAAAAAGGAAGAACTGGTTTACACAGGCCGTCGTGTGTCTTGCTGTATTCGAATCATCAGGTGCCTGGTCGCCCACACGAACAGGCAACACTTGCAGCCTTAGCATACTCTGTGGTTAACAAATCCTTTAAAAAACAGCTGTGTGGATTGCTGAACAAGGTTTTGTGAAGAGTTGAACTGCTTCGATGTCGGCAGGCAGATCTATGTATATCTCGACACTTCTCCCACTAGTCGTGCCTCTGCAATTATTAGTGTTGGGCGCCGGGGCGAAGTCATATCGCGAGCTACTTTTGCAAACGCACACGCATCCAGAAGTTTGCTGCAGAGACAACTACAAACAAGAATACGCAATCCCATATTCAACTGAAGGCGTATTTCTCCGTTTTCTTGAATCCTCAAACGGGTTTCTGACGTTGTGAACGAGGGGAGACACGTAGCGCATTGCGGTTTGTGCGGATTCGTGGCGGTTGAACGTCTGCCTCCATGGAAACAGAATTCACCTGTGCGTATGTATTACTTAAATTAGGAGAAAGAACAAGACACGCCTACACTTGTGTACACGTGTGCCGAGGTGTATGGGTTGCACTCTTGGCAAATCCTTGCTTTCTTCGTGCGCTATTCTCCTCATGTGTGCGTATACTCGTGTAGACTGATTTAGAAGTGTGTCTCTATGTGCCTACATACAGGTGTATCACGCTTCACGCTGTCTTTCGCCTGCAGCTCCTCCTTGCGCCCACGTTAAATGTGTCTGTGTGTTTTTGTGGGCATCCACTTTGCACATCTGCGTCGATAACTGCTTGAAGATCAACTGAGGAATTTGGTAAATGGTATAGGTGCATGACGTCTTCCGCCGAGTACCTGCTCTCATCGCAGTGTGTTTAAGAGGTATCATACTTATGCATACGTGCTTTCTTGACTACTCGCAATACGGGAGAGCCTCTGGCTACTGGTGTGGACGTGGACATTCACCTTTGGATGCAAATGTGTATGCAAATATATATATATATATATATGTATATGTAGATTTACATATGTATATATCGATGTATTTCCATCCGTTTGTATCAGCTGAAGTACGAGTATCCGCAGAGGCGACGATTTGTTTTCCAGGTTGTTACTAAACTTTGGTAGATAAAAATGTGTACCAATGTATTTCTGTTCGTATGGACGTTCACACATCAGTGGGGGCTTTACTTGCAAAGACTCCTTGCTGGACCGCTACGCGTTTACATCTGTGTACGTCTACAGCACTTATGATGTTTTACGCGTTTACGCATTCATGCGTATACATATATATATATATATACATATATATATATATATACATATATATACACAGGAGACTGCGTATGAGTCTTCGGTCTAAACTTCCGTATACCTACAGTAGAAATTCTCCACTCTGAGGAGAGTCTCTCGTTTGTAAAAGATTATACGGGATGATTGTCTGCGTGTTTGTCAGTTTGTCTGGACGTATACGGTCCTCCGCACAGGTCGACACGTAAACGTATCCGTGTATGCAGGTAGATGCCAGAGCATATATGCAGCGAATTACGCGCAAGTTCAGGTGAATGATGTCTTTACATCACCGCAATGTTTCCACAAAAAGACGTAGTTTACCCCGTCAAGATATATCCGGCGTATTGTGGAAAAATCTTTTGTTAACAAGCTTACGCTGCACTTGTATACGAGCTCGCGGGGATGATAACGAATCTGTGTCCGTCCCTGGCAACTTCACGTCTTTACGTTCTGCTGGAGTACTACATTTTTTTTTCCTGCCTAATTGAGGAGTATTCCCGCAGTGGCTTGTCATACATACTCGCGTCAAATCGTCATTTGTGCAGGAGCATGTGTAGACACAACAGTCGTCCAGACGACGGTGTACGCCTCCAGCAGAACGCACTAAGATGAAATCACTGATTTAACAGACCGACGTCTAAGACGCACACTGCCAGATTTTACGCATATGTATATGAATACATATATATATATATATATATATTATAGGCTTATACAATATCCACCTGCCTGTGCGTGGTATCTCTCCACGCACCTCGGAGCTGACCCTGTTTCTGCACACGATGAAGGCGGACCATATACATCTACACGAGCTAGACATCCGCGCTCGTGGTGAAATCCTAGAGGAAATTACAGGCACAGCTTTTGTGGAAGTGTCATCGGTGCAGCGATGCGTGTCTACGACGCAGGAGAGACTTTCCGGTGCCCACGTTGACGTGTATGTCAAAATATGTGTACACGAGTGCTACACATAGAAGCTTTCTACCTGTGAATATACCTATAGATGACTGTCTACATTCATGTGCGTACGCGTCTTAATGCATATTCGTGCAGTCTGGTCATGCTGAATACTACGCGACGCTGCAGCGAATATCACCTGTAGGACAAACATGTGTACGTTTACGACGTTTCCGTTCAACGGTACATGTGTACGTGTGTGACCGTGTATGTACGGATGAATGTACGTCTGTACGTAAGCATGTGCTTTTACATCCCATCCACATCTGCTTTTACATACACACCTATATGTTTACATATATATGTACATATATATACATGCGTATGTATATACGGGGACAGTGGCAGACACAGATGTCGGAGGCCCTGCAAATGATCTATCTATCTATCTACATATGTATATATGTATACGTATAGATATTCTTCTTGCGTGCATACTGAAGCAACACGAGGACAATTGAAAGAGAGCTTTAGCAGAACGCATGTACATTCTTCTACACATGCTTTGCGCATGAAATGCAGTAATTCAGTCTACAGGAATGGCTCAGTTGAATACACACGTATTACCACCGCAATAGACGACGCGGATAAGGTGAAACGTACAGACACAGTTCCTCCACGTTAGACATCATACCTGGCAATTTGTCGCGGTGACTGAAGTTCGAAGTGGTGGGGACCATCTCCGGGGTCTGAATCTGCTTCGGCGTAGAGATGATAAGATGTTCCAATATTACTCTGTGTATTACGGATCTTCTGCAGATGTAGAAGAAAAGTAGATTCTATTCCCACCCATAACATGTTTGTGACTCCTACTCTGGCGTACCACTTGAAAGTGCTACTGCAACGAGTGCAGTATTTCGCACTTTTCCTCGACGAAAAGAGCCTGTAATACGCAGCTGCACTTTTCCTTGCTTAGAGAGGCTACGGCAGACGCAAGCACGCAAAGTGTATCAAAGTCTTCGTGTCAAACGGATGCTGATAAGCCAGCGGACTAGGTTCTGATGCAGTCATTGTTCTAGTAGTACTGCTTGCTGTAGTAGCAGCGTTGTCCTTTTTGAAAACGTACGAACCAAACACGTCTTGGCAGTCGTACGTATGCTACTTCTGCCAGAAGTGACACTGGGTGCTAAAACCGTTTTATGCTAAACTTTGCAGTTGTTCAGTAGATGTAGAAGCTGCAGCAGTACGAATACGATGAGTAGCAGTACAATGATTAGTAGGAGCAGTAGTAGTAGCAGTAGTATACGATGGAATACTGTTGCAGCCTCCCTGGAAAAAAGCAGCGGAGAAAATAGTGGGAAACACTCTCGACGTAGTGGTCAGTCTTGTCGTCTACCTCGACACAAAAACCCGGAATTACTTCTTCGGCAAATACTGATATGTATCCTATTGCTCCAGCAGTCATTAGCTCGGGTAGGCGAGCTTTCCGTGGGTAAGACACAATTTTTCTTGCCTGGCGTACACCCACTGCGGCCCTGTGCCAGAAGCAGTCGCAGTGGAGCGGCCACGGAATCCGCAGAGTGAAGAATTCCTCCGTCCCTTCCATTCCTCTGCCTTCCTCATTCCCTCTCCTGTTCCCTTCCAGCATTCTCCTTCTGTCTTATCTGCTTACGACGTGTGCCGTTTAGCGTTCCTTTCTCTTCAACTTCCCCTTTCTGTTTTACCTGCTTGCGACGTGTGCCGTTTATTGTCCCTTTCCTGTACACGATCATCCAGCTCAGAACTACCCCGGAACCGTAGGTGTCCTCCGACTCAGTTTCGTGTTGTTGGTACCTTGGCTGCCGTGTCTAGCCCTGTTAGCGCCGCTGCTTTTGGCCTTTTGCTGCTTTTGTCGTTGTTCTTGTCCTTGTTGCTGATTTCTCTCCTTTCTATCTCTACTGCTTCGACGCTTCAGGGGCCTTCCTTCCTCCACAGTGGCCGAGGGTGTGCGCGCTTCCTTCCATTTTGCAATCTCTATATGTAAAATTAATTGCTTGACCACCTCCGGTATCGCTGTGGTTCTTATTCCTCGCGCTGAGTTTGTTCCTCCTCTGGTGCTGTGGTCGCCCAGGCTTGCCACCACCACACACTGCTGGTGGTCGCTTTCCTGTTTCAGCACATCTGTGCTCCTGAATGAGTTGTTCCCTGTATAAATCAGAGAAAAAAAAAGCGGGGAACCGACACGTACACTCTTTCAGAGCGCGGCAGTAGCTCCAAGTGAATTTATTCCTCATGCGCGTAGTCGAAAGCCGATACGCACGCTACGCGCATATATACAGATATATATATATATATATATGTACATATATATATATATATATATATATATGTACGAATCTAATAATAATTAATGTCCGTTAGTGTCTGTACAGGAATATATATGTACGTGTGTAACAATAGATATCAAACACGTCACTGTAGGAATGTAAATAGTTTATGCACACATAACTACGCAAGTACATATGGACGTATGAAGCTCTGTAACGCACGGACACGCGCACACATACGCATGTGCAAGTGCGTCTCCACAAGGATGTATTTACGCAGGTTCACAGACGCGAGTGTACTTGAAATGCCCTGCGTTGATGCGTTCTTGACGGATGCAGTCATGAAATCTACACACATGCAAGTTCACACGTTTACGTCAGCAAGCGCGTCTTGCCACATGTCCATACACACACACACACATAAATGGACATACGGAAAAACGTGTACACACAGATTTGAAAAGAGGGAGTCGGGCAGGGGGAGATCCGCGAAAATATCTGCGTACACACCTACGTACGTGTGAGCGTACGCACATGGACATGCACACGTGAGGATCCAGCTGGACTTCTGAAACTACAGCTACCCGTATACGTGGACCTTCGGAGGTGGTGCCGAGGCCTGCGGGAGCTTCTGCATTCCGTCGACTGCACAGCTCCCCGCACAAGAATACGTGCAGGGTCACTGATGCATGCCGCTTATAGTTTCCGATAGGCCGTTTCCGTCAACAATATACACACTCCCCAACAGATAACCATGGTTGTATACATATATTTATATACATATATATATATATATATATATATGTATATTTGTATACACAGACATACTGACACGTACATGTGGCGTGGTACGTATGTGTCAAGGTATTGCGCCTCGCATTTTTAGGCCATGAGTACGACGCAGTCTTATTTCTCCGCTGCAGTGGTGCAAGCTGTTCACCACCTACGGCAGTATGCATGCAAGCATGTTAATGCATGCGTAAGCGTGTGCATATGTGTACCTATAGAGTCCATTGCAAACGTGTGGTAGTACATGAATCTACACACACGTGTGGGCGCATATATATATGTATATATATATATATATATATTCACGGATCCTTTTCTTGCATACGGAAGCCTGCGTAAGTTGCCAAATCCATGTGCAAGTGCTTCCGAGCCGATTTTAGAGGAGAGAAACACTGGAATTCCGGGGTTGAAAACAGAACTTCACGTCTCGACTATTCCCCACACATGTCTCCTGCGTAACGCCGCACCCTCCGTACCTTACGTGTGAATCAATACATGTAGACACATATCCTTTTATGCGTAGGGACTCATACGTCTACGTTTCTGTCCGTGGCTGCACGTCCTACGGACGCATGCACATAAAATAAAACGTTTTAACTGCAGTCGCGGATGTGTAGTGGAGACAGTGGACGCTGAGCCGCAGAGGAGGAGCACAGGGGCAGTTCTCGCGTCGTTGAATAGGCCTATACGTATGATGAGAGACTCTGTCCTCTTGACCGAGGGAAAAAGTGCTGAACTGAGTGTGTCGTATACACACAAGTGATCCTGTGTATTCTCTCTGACAAGTGGGTTCTGTCAACGCGAAAACCCGAGGCTGCACCAGTCGTAAAGTACTAGAGTAGAATACAATATTCCTGGAGCACGGAGCAAATGTGCACGTGAAAAGACAGTTCCTGCGCGCCACGTGAAAGTGGACTGGCCGTTTTCCATTTACACGGGTGTAACTTTATCCTCCCTTCTGCCTGACCAAGCAGAATTGACTTAACTCTTTCTCCCAAGAAGCCTGCACGTTCGCGAAAAGCTCACTGCGGGCGCCAGTACATGCACAGATGTGGAATGAGCGAAGTGACACAGATAAGAAGTGAAGAAATTGTTTCTCTCGATCGGCGTGCATCTGCTTTTGAGTCCATCTTTACCCACCTAAAGTAAGATATCTCAGTACTGCGGCTCAGTCGGACCAGCCCCGTTCTCAGACCGTGTAGATGGGACTTGCACGGGTACAAACGAGTATTTTTTGAGTCAATATTAGCTTTCTCCAGCATAACGCGAAACTAATTCATTCTTCATGCGCACCATCAGGTGGGAGTTCACCCTTTACCCAACAAAAGCAGTGCCGTCTTCATGCCTTGTAACAACGGGAGGAGAGTTTCTACACAGGAGTAGAACTAAGAGGGTACTTCTCGGCAAAGTGGTGCAACTCAAGCATTTGGTTTTCACAAAACACTCCTACTTTGACTCACTACATAATGTACGAAACATACTATCCCTTTACGTGAGAGAAAAGTGAGTCATTCACCGGCTAGTGGACATACAAAATGCATTATTCGTGTTTCCATGACGACGACTGGCCTCTACAACATGGGAAAAGGAAAAAGGGTATACGTTCGTGCTGTGGTATAGGAAAACGGATATGTCTTTGCCAACTGACAACAGGGAATAGTAAATATGCGTACCCCGACAAAAGCCAGCACATCACTGGAAGGGTGAATAGTATAACGTGTACATAGGAGAATTAAACTGCGTGTTTCTCATCCGTGTTAGTTGTTCCTTTTCAGAAGTGCTCCAGGGCACGTACAACTACATGAAACCCCTAAAGCTCACCATTCCATCCACTTAATAAATCGAGGTGTACCCGGAGGATATATAGATGCACCTGGATGCAGATGTGCATAGACGGGTTTATTCACCCCTAACATGCATCTTTTCTGATGCGTTCTCCTGGCATACAGATGCACGGATACATATATATATATATATACATATGCAGGGGTTTTTGCCTACACATCTACCACGAGTGCACACACGCTCATGTATCAATAGAAGAGATATTTTTATGAATAAATCCGGTTATTATCGGCATTTCTTCGGCATACATACGGTCTTCCTGCTCTGTAAAATGTAGTCGGTGTACTTGTACAGATATAAAACAATGCGGCGCACAGGTGGAGTCCAAAATTTGTCACGGGCACGCTACCCTGGCTGGTTGTCCCCGACCAACCGGAAGTTTGCGGAGGTTATAAGTGTGTTACAAATGCATATATATGCTCTTATAGGTTGCGCACGCCAACTGGATGAGCGTAGAATTTAAAATTGTGCGTGCATCTATAAATATATGGGTATGTGTACAGACGTAGACACCGACGCGCAGGCGTGTACGCGTCTACTTGCGCGCAGTTTTTCATTTGTGCTATTCTCTTCCATCTTCAACCTAGCCACCTGCTCACGTGCGCATCATTCTGTCTGCGCGTCGGTCTATCTGTCTTTCTCTCTCTCGCACAGACATGCAAATGTAGGTATATTCACGAGTACCTCCGTTACATACGGCTTCGTTCAGCCCTGTCTCTATCTGTACCTGTGTGCTGGCAGATCCACGTTTCTGCAGCAGATGCACGCGTGTGCAGCTATGTGCGTGCGTACAAGTGAGCGTACGTATGTGTCCATTCGGGTATACATATCGTGAAATCCTTCAAGTCACCACATACGCTTACCAGTCCGGTCTTCATACAGGTACACACACGCATGGAGCCACGTCACCTTGTGAACGACGAAAAGAGAATAACAATTTTTGCCAGTCCAAACATGGCGCCACCACTACTCAATGAGCTGCGTTGTTTCATCTGCTGAATGACCGGTGAAACGTCAAAACACGTTCCTTCACAACTGATAAGGTGTAAAAGTGTGAGGGCTAGGCGTATCGAAGCGACGCAGCTCTAGTCGTTTCACGATGATGACCGCCGGCATTGAGAAAAGACGCTAACTTGGGCAACACACAATTCCAGTCGAGCTACACAAAGCGCCATTTCCTCTTTACGAGGCAGAGGCGCCGGTCGCCGTGTAGCGGAAGCGACACGCATGCAAAGGGAGACACCGAAAATTGTCTGTCTCCCGCGAATAGCTCTTCTAGTCGCAAATTTTATGCAACGAGGCAGTTGAACGAGATAATTCTCCTATCCACTCTAGTGTAAGCGTCCTCCTCTCGCGCGCGGCGCCAATAGGAACCTGCTAGCACTGTCATGCCGTCCACCGCGCCGCTTGGAGATGTCGAGCACCCTTTTTGCCCAGTATAACAAAAGTTATCCACGTACACGCATCTGTAGGGTTTTGATATCTGCCTGTGGGCGCATGCGTGCTGCGGTGCACGTTGCATATCTTCGCGTGGGTGCTCTCGTGTAGTGTGTCTAACTATCCGAGCTTTATCTGGAAACGTGTAAACGAGCATTAGCTTTAATGCTGTAGAGTCATGACCGCTCCATGCCACGAGGGCGTGTTCGCCAACAAAAGAAGAAGATCTCCTTGAAACTCTGGCGTCTGCAAGGTGCTGCTTGTCCTATCTTATGCTGCAAGCGCATGGGTAGGTCCTCAGGCAGATATGTATAAACGTGCTGACACGGTGAGTTAACAGCGAACGTACACGCGAATACAGGTTAGAAGCTCTTGCACACTCAATAAAGAGTGTACACATCCTGTATTTTCCCTGTGAATGCGGCCTGTCCCCACGTACACAATAGCGTTCCTTCCATCTGTACACAGAACATACGTAGAACTGCGCACACGGAGACACATGCGTAGTCGGATCTAAATGTTGAGCTCACAAGTGTACACATGTACGTGTACGCATCTGTTTCTCTGAAGAGCAAGCACGCGCACACCTAGGTGCACATACTTTTTCGTGGTCTTCTGCTTGCTGCACTTTGAGCAGAGCAGCTCACCTCTGTTGTACGTGCATATACTAAGGGCTGCTGAAGTGCTCCTCCAACTGCTGTTCTCCCATTGGGGTGCCTTCTCTCCTCCTGCAGCAGCTGCTGCTTGTCTCCCTTATGGCGTAGCTGCTGCTACGCTTAAGATTTTCTCGGAGCGGTGCTCGTTCGCACCGTTCCGCACCTTTTCTATTCCTCACATGATCTGTTTCTTCTTTCTGGTGTGGTGCTATTTCTTCTCCAAAAGCTGCTGTTGCCGCCTGGGGCACAGCACTTGCTCGTTGAGTGTTCACTAGAGTATAGATCTCGCTTTCGCCTCATGTGCCTCTCTCTGTATATATCACTAGCACAGTTCAAAGCCCTATGTACGACATGACCCTGTATCGACAACGTATTTCTCAGCGTATGACCTCGGTAGCGCAAGACTGTGTTCACAATTCCCTTGTGGCTGCGGCTGCATTCATCCGCGGTAGACTGACAATCTCGTGAGGGGGTGCTCTGTTCATGTTTCTTCATGCTTCTTTTGCCACTGATAGTACCTCTATCTGTGTTGCTGCCAGTGCTGTTCTTGCTGGTGGTGTTGCTTTTGCTGTGAACTGCTGGCTTCGCGCTTTTTCTGCTACCCTGCGCCTTTGGCCGCTGCTTAAGGCAGCGCAACAGGAGAGGACAATTGGTCTGTCGCTGCGGGTACGACGGCTGGTGCTGTGGTTGTCGTCCTTTCAGAATACTGTGTCCTCACCTGGTACTGTCATTTTTTTTCACAAGAGGAGCTTTCTTCTCCTCACTCAGTCGTGTTGAGGCGCCTGCGGATTATGAAGTTGGCAAGTGCTACACTTGGCCACCCCTGACAGGCTTATCTACCGGCTTTCGCGCTGCTGACTCCTTTTGCCGGTACCGTTGCTGCTGCGTCTCCAGCGGCTTCCGGAGGGGCGCTTACTAATCTTCGTTCTGCTAGTGCTTGTAAAGGACTTCGTTATCTACCCTTGCTGATGTTCCAAGTCTACCGTATTCCGCATGTGTGTGATGGTGTATCGATGCTGACGGCTTCGGCATCCTCTTTCACCTTTTGACGAACCCACGGACATAGTCAGCAGCACTTCCGTGTCCGCTGTTTTTATCACATCGATCGCTCTAGTTAGGGCTTTTACGCAGAAAATTGTGTTGTCAACGTTGCTGCTGCGTAACGCGTTTATGATGCACAGGCGCGACCAATGTTGTTGCAGATGCACCGGTTTACACCCTCATGTTGCAGTATCAGCCATTTACGCACCCTGTAGATACTGACAGTCGCTGTGGCCACATGCTGCTGCTGGTGCCTCGCATTCTTCTTGAGTGACGTTCGTCCTCCTGTTGAAGTTGGCTGCATCTACTAAGCATATAAGGGTTCCTGACCTCTCCATGCTGGCTGCGCATGTCGCAGTTGTCAGCGTGGTGCCGCTGCATCAGAAATAGCGTTACTTCCTTGTGCACACATAATCACAATTTGATACTGTCTTACAAAGGTACAGCAAATCGTACTGCTGTTCCTCTTCTCCTCCTCATATCACTGTCCAAAATTCTCCTACTATGCAGTGGAACGGAATGCTCCGGTGCTTTCCGACGAGTCGCAGCCCGTAGGTACAACTCGTGTGTTACGTACGTCAATGCTTCTTTGTTAGAACTGTATGAGTCGAAGTCAGGATTCTGAAGCGGGGTAATATAGACCTTGATTTCCTGATCTAC
The DNA here is from genome assembly GCA_000727475.1 of Sarcocystis neurona. Lineage (NCBI taxonomy): Eukaryota > Apicomplexa > Conoidasida > Eucoccidiorida > Sarcocystidae > Sarcocystis > Sarcocystis neurona. The sequence goes on along the minus strand of KL647315.1, from coordinate 1,673,499 downwards.
CTGCATTCGCGTGTCGATTTACCAGAACCTGCGTGTCTAATGCACACACTGCCCACCCGGTTACCTATGTTAACATATACCTGTAAAGTGGTTGTTTTTCTTGTGAGAGTAACCATGAACCTGATGTATACGTCACATCCAACCAGGTCGACACGACGGTGTACTGGGTTCGTCCACCACCGTCTGCCCTTCCGTTGTGATGCGTGTGGTGGTGCTGCGGTTCCTCTTTGACGAGGACGAGCTCTCGGCGTCTCAGGGGGTGTACCGCCTTTCCCGTACCAGTCTGCTGTCGATCTGTGATAGACTTCGGTGCGGGGACACGAACTGGTTATTTTCATAGATGTGTCCCAGCGGGGTCCACTTGGAGTTCCCTTCTCCCACATCTGCTTACACCTGCCTCACAAACAACAGCTGAAAGCGCCGCCGGCCGCTCGGGTGTTACCGTGGTTGTGATCAACTTGTGTCTACTTTTCACTGGACGGCTCGTGATCGCTGTCTCCCTTCGTCATTTCATGTCCCGTTCGCGTTCCCGCCCCTGAGCTTCATCGTCAGTTTTTCCAATCCAGCCTTTACATGTGATTTGCGGTGTTGAGACACCTCATATTCCGCCTCCAAAGCTCAAAATTCAGATCACGGTTCTTTTCTGTCAACAACGGGGACACAGTGACTCGGAGAGAACTACACGTAGACGAAGATGATGTTCGTCCTCTGCGGAGGTGAGGAGGACCGGCGCCTGCTGTGAGATATCAGGTAGAGATACGCGAGTCGTAGGAACTCTCCACGCGCAGAGATTCTCCTGTGTCGTCTCTCGTGGCTCTTGTCGCTGGCCTTGAGTTTTGTTTCCCCAACAGGATATCGAAATTTGCCGTTTTTCCTCGTAATGCTACCGCGCTGCTCTTCGCTGGCACCGGTTCGCCGCGTCAGTAGTCGATGCGCAATGTGATGCCGGCTCCGCCGCGCACCCGAGGACACCTCAGAGCAGCGCGAGCCTAAGTAGTGTAGTGCTCCCTGTATGTTCTCGAACTATCGCCGAATTCTTCCACTTTGTGGGGATCGTTGCTGTATTGGCGTGTCGGTATCCTACATTCGATCAGTTTTGCCGTCGATCTTTGGACGGTATACTGGAAACGGGAAAGTGTATCGTCCGTTGCAACTCTTGCGCCGCGTTCCTACCAAATGTGGCAAGCCTTGCCTCCGGTGGTGCACGCGGTGTCACGTACTGAGACATTCCCTGTTACCGCACAGCCTCTGGCACTTGTATGTTACCGTCCGACTACGCGACGAATCCCTCTACCGGGGCAGTACATGGAGTGGCGTCTGTTCATATGCTCCTGTTCATGATACTTGTTCCATGTGTGTGTGTGTGTGCGTCTGGTGTTCCGTTTGTAGTTTTTTACTGGGTGCACCTGTGTTCCCTGTCATGTCCTTTCTCTCCACCAAGCCGCGAACTGGCCGAATACTGACCTTCCTCCGCAAATGTCGCACACGTTGCTTCTCTGCTCGACTGATTCTGCTGTTGCTTCCGTGCAACTGTACGGCGATGTGTGTTTCGGTTAGCCCAGTTCTGTTCCTGACGGAGATTTGTCGTCCGCAGCCAGCTGCAGGATGACTACAGGAGAAAAGGCCTACTGGGATGTAGCATGTGCAGCACGCGTACGTGTGAACAAACCGTAGTACAACTGGTTGCCCTGCAAAAGAAAAGGACTACTGGTGTGTAACACTTAGAGCAGCGCGCGCGAAATCGTCGGTCTGCGTGGAAGTATCGACAAACGAGAATACAACTAGTTGTCCTCAATGGTATCATACCGCGTGTTCGCAGGGAATGCTGCGGATAATTAGGGCTACTGAGTGGTACATACAGTCCGTTAGGCACGGAAAACGTCCCGCGTCAGCAGCGACGCCACAACCTCGACGTAGACCCTAATTTTCCCCCGTTTTATTTTCATGTCCCCACTTAGCACGTCTTTACTTCTGGCGACACGCGGAAAACTTCAGAGGAAACCACGCGTTGACAGTAAAATGCGTGCGCGTAGATCAACTTCGTAGACGCGATCAGCGTAGCCACAAGCGTTGCCGGCAACCGTGCACACACCAGGGTAAGCTGCATATACACAACCGGAGATGTGGGGAAGACTAGCGCAGTACCTGCTGGGCGCCGATTTTGTCACTGTGGCGGTTTCAGCCCACAGGCGCGGTATCATTTGGTAATGGGTGGAGTAGAATCGGGCCGCGGGGGTGGCCACAGCTAGTGGGAAGTGTGCGTGATGCGGGCGGGCTACGTCGTGACTGTACCACGGGCACTTGGGCCTGTAGAACAACAGTTCTGCGTGGAATTCCGGTTGAAGAGCTGTGGTGCCGACGTGAGAAAATCACCGGTGTATAGTAAGTTCCTTCTGAAGTTGGTGGTTGAAAATTCGACTTCCCTCACGCAGATGTTTCGATGATGCTACTAGCTGCCTGCCGGGAGGCTGTGGGCCCCGACAACCCTCTTCCTTGTGCACATGCGTGTCTGCTTGGCGCGTGCGCGTACATTCTTCCCGTGTAGCGGGACAACAAACGCGTACTCGGGGAAAATATACGTCTCGACCAGAAACTTCTTTGCTGGTGAAGGGCCTACAAGCATCTGGTTCCCGATCTGTGCCACGGTGATGACAGGATCGATATTTCTCTTGAATGCCTACGGCCCGGCGAGTTGTCGCACAGCTGAACGACCTACACATCTTCTTTCGAATGCCGGGTTATTGCCGAGGCGGGAGCATTGGTGACAGTAGATATTTGAATTTGCCTCTTCACTGTTATTGCGCCGGAGGTCGAGACGCGGCCCACGACATATGTCAGGAAGCGGCGCTGCCATCACGCCTAGTGGCGCCTAGCGTTACACGCACATCAGTTTTTGACGTGCGGCGCGCGCACACACAGATAACTGAGTGGATATGCGTGAATTTATTTGATTTGAGATAAATATTCGCGAACGAGTGAGTATACCTTTCAAGGTGGACCCTGCGGGAAAAAGCCCGCATTCTCACTCATTTTACCTTGTCGACGCATGTTAGCGTGGGGAAAAGGCTTCATCCCGTGCCTTACGTGTACAAACGACCGTGTACACACGTGTGCTTAGCTTTTTGTACGGTCTTTTTTCCGCCTTGACTTCGTTTTTTACTATTTATCCGGCATTTGTGAAGAAGTCTACGCGCCTCTCTGTGGTAGTCGCTGAGTCTGTAGAATGGAAACGTGCTCCTGAGCATTTTTCCTCGGCATGTCAGAATCCTCCGTTGCCTTGGTAGTGGCGACAAGCACTGCTTCTGCGTTTGAACTTTGATCTTCCAGATTCTACCCTTGCACGCTTCTGCCTTTACTGCTTCGCTCCACGTATGTGTGGACAGCCCCACACATACAGATCCTCGAAGAGAAAAGTGGAAGCGACGGTTTCTCGGCTCAATCTACATCCATCTACGTATATACCTGGACGTACGTGCATTCACCAAGTGGCTGAGGTGCTTCACGCGCGGACGCCTGATTGTTGCGCAGGATTGTTCATCCTCCTACAACGTGAGTCGCACAGGTCCCTGGCTCTGTGTGTATAAACAGGTATATTAACGACGAATTACGTATAAATGAAATCGCTAGAGGAATGTAACGCAGTGACGGAAGTTCGAGCGCGCGAGTGCGATTGACGTGGAGGGTGACGAACTTCTGCGGCAGCATCCTTTGTCACTGGTGCCTCTGTGATTCTTACTTTCCCCGCAGGTTAAGCTGAAATCGGCGCGTTTCTCTGTTTGGCTTTCTACGGGGAATTTGTGGACGCGTGACCGTTAAGAAGTTCGAGAAGGATCCTCTGGGCTGTCCGGACACCACAAAGCCTCAGTCGCCGCAGGGCCGGCAGCACCCACAGCAGCGGTAGCAGCAGACCACGAAGGGTCCATTTGAGCCGCTGCAGGTGGATCTGCCGCAGGCGCAGCAGGAGGAGGAGCAGCAGAGGTCGCGATAGCAGCAGGAAGAACTGAAGCAGCGCTGTCGGCAGGGAGAGTCAGTACGAGGCAGCAGTCGAGACAGCACAGCACAAAACGGCAGGTAGCGAACCGGAAGTGAAAGAGGAAGCTGAAGCAGGTGCGGGTTTTGCGCGTCGAGCACAGGCGAGAGGAGGTCTCCCTGTTGCGCGGGGCAGCCGCAGCAGCAGCATTCGCAGCAGCAAACATCACCCGCAGGTGTGAGAGTCACGGCAGCTGCAGCCATTAAAGCAGCACAGGCAAGTGGTACGGTTCACGTGTACGCAGCAGCAGCAGCCTGATGCATAGCGGCAGGAGGAGTCCGAGCAGGAGCAGGAGCAGCAGCAGCGGCAGCAGTAGCGGCAGCAGCAGCGGCGGCAGCAGCCCCGCGAGCCCTGCAGAGGCCAACAGCAGTCCAGGAGCGAGCGGCAACGGCACGAACGACAGCTGGCGCAGCAACAGCTACTCAATCCCAAGCAGCCGCAGCAGGAGTGTCTACAACGAGGACGAGTTGTCTGGCAGAAGTGGCTTGGCACGCAGCAGCAGCACGACGCCCCAGGCGAGGAGCAGCGTCGGCGGCATTGCGAGCAGCAGCGGGACGGTCGAGACGAGGCGCAGCACGGGCGCTGAGACACCCAGCAGCGGTGACAGACTTCAAAGCGGGGAAAGAAGCAGCACCGGCAGCGTCGTCGGCACGAGCTGGGGAGGCAAAGAAAGAGGAAGAAGCACTCCGCCCAGCACTCCTTCTCCTCCTTCTCCTCGTCTTCCTGGTTCTGGTTCAAGCAGCAGCAGCAGCGACAGTGTCGGTATTAGCATCGCGCCCACCAGCAGCGCATTCGGGAGCAGTAGCAGCAGCAGCGGCTTCGGCAGCAGCAGCGGCTTCGACAGCAGCAGCGGCTTCGACAGCAGCAGCGGCTTCGACAGCAGCAGCGGCTTCGGCAGCAGCAGTGGCCTCGACAGCAGCAGCGGCTTCGGCAGCAGCAGCGGCTTCGACAGCAGCAGCGGCCTCGAAAGCGGCAGCGGCTTCGATAGCAGCAGCGGCTTCGCCAGCAGCAGCGGCTTCGATAGCAGCAGCGGCTTCGCCAGCAGCAGCGGCTTCGACAGCAGCAGCGGCTTCGCCAGCAGCAGCGGCTTGGACAGCAGCAGCGGCTTCGACAGCAGCAGCGGCTTCGGCGGCAGCAGTGGCTTCAATAGCAGCAGCGGGTTCGAAAGCAGCAGCGGCTTCAATAGCAGCAGCGGGTTCGAAAGCAGCAGCGGCTTCGGCAGCAGCAGCGGCTTCGGCAGCAGCAGCGGCTTCGGCAGCAGCAGCGGCTTCGGCAGCAGCAGCGGCTTCGGCAGCGGCGGGACGGATGAGAGGTGGCAGCAAAGGTTGACCGACAGCAGCACGGCAGGCAACAGTGACTTCTTCCCGAGGACTGACGTCAACAGCGGCGACCCGCGCAGCGACAGTTCGAGCAGCATTCCGGGCAGCAGCAGCAGCAGCGTACAGGTGCTGAGCAGCAGCAGCGGGGCGGAGCGGAGAAGAAGTGTCGACGAGAGAAGGAGCGGCAGTGTCGAGAGAAGCCCTAGTATCCCGTTTGCTGTACTGGGCTGCGAAACGAGCAACGGCAGCTCCCACGCTGCTGCTCTGGAAAGAGAAAGGGACTCTGCCGCTGACGGGGAGAGAAGAGGGAGCGGCGCGCGGCGCGACGGTCGACGAGGACGACGCAGCCGCAGCAGGAGCAGAGGCAGCAGAAGTCGCAGCAGAAGCGGCAGCGAACAAGCCACCGCGACGTCACTGCTTCTCGACGCCAGCGAGGAGGACATTTTCGGTGGTGCTGCCGTCCTCGCTTCTTTTGTGAACAACGAGGTGCGCGGTCGCCCAACAGCAGCCCCCCTTCCTCCTCTGCGCGAAATCGAAACTTCCGTCTCGTCTCCATTCGTGCCGTCGCCGTCTCCCCCGTCTCCCCGCGCCCTCTCCCTGTCTCCGCACCTGCGCGCCGGCGCCCTGAGTTCTGCGCAGCTCTTCTGCGCGCTGCGACAGCACGAGGAAGGCTCGCAGGAACACGACCCCCTGCTGCGGCCCCGCCGTCGACGCCGCACTTCTTCGCTGCTGCGGCGGACGGCAGCTTTCCCGCGGCTGTCGCCTTCGAATACCTCTGCAGAAGTTGCTGCCGCTCCTTCTGCTGCTTCCGCAGCTGCCGACGACCTGTCGTCCCCATCTGCTGCAGCCCTGCTGCCTCCGACTGCTGTCGGCTACGGTTCCGCCGGCGCAGCAGCTCACGCCTGCGGCCTCGCAGCTTCTCCTGTGGACACCTTCCCCTTCCTCGCCGCAGGCCTGCCTGGCAGCGCCTGGAGACGCAGTGCGAGCCCCTGCTCGGGCCGTGTCTCTCCTTTGGCTACGGAGCTTTTCGTTTCTTTGTCTGCGCCTCTGCAGTCTGCTGCTGCCGACGTGCTCCCCCCTCCTGCTCCTCTGCCCGCTCCCTCTTTGTCTTCCCTGGCTGCTGCTGCTGTCCCTCGCCTCACCACTGCTGCTGCTCCTTTGCACGGCGCTGCCTCACCGGCGATCGGAGGCTACCTCAGCACATATGTCCCTGCAGCTGTTGCCTACCCTGGGATAGACCTTGGCTTCGGCGCCTCTTCGCCGCTCCCTTCCCCTCCTCAAGGCCTCGCCTCTCCTCTTCCGGCTCCTTTTAGGGCAGCTTCTCCTGCGGTTGCTTCCCGCGCGGCTTCTCCTCTGCGCGCTTCGCCTGCGCCTTCTTCTGCTGCGGCTTCTCCGCGCCCTGCTCCTGCGCGTCGGCCCTCCCCGCCATCGCCAGCTGCTGGTGTTGACCCGCCGCTCTCCCCTGCCGCTTCTTCTCCTGCTGCCGCTCCTTTTTCACTCCCTGCCCCTGCCGCTGCTCCTCCCCACGGACTTGAGCCTGCTGCCCTTGAGCCTGCTGCCCTTGAGCCTGCTGCCCTTGAGCCTGCTGCCCTCGAGCCTGCTGCCCTTGAGCCTGCTGCCCTTGAGCCTGCTGCCCTTGAGCCTGCTGCCCTTGAGCCCGCTGCCCTTGAGCCCGCT
>KL647315.1:1642238-1665905 GCA_000727475.1 Sarcocystis neurona | reverse complement strand
CTGCCCTTGAGCCCGCTGCCCTTGAGCCGCCTGCCCGTGAGCCTGCCTGCCCGTGAGCCTGCTGCCCGTGAGCCTGCTGCCCGTGAGCCTGCTGCCCGTGAGCCTGCTGCCCTTGAGCCTGCTGCCCGTGAGCCTGCTGCCCGTGAGCCTGCTGCCCTTGAGCCTGCTGTCCTTGGGTCTGCTGTCCTTGAGCCTGCTGTCCTTTCTCCTGGTACTTCCCTGCTTTCTTCCGCTTCAGCTCCTGCTGCTTCAGCGACGGCGCCGGCCGACCTCCCCGCTGTTGCTGCTGGTGCTCCTCCTCCTCCTCCTCCTCGTGCTCCACGTAGGCGCAGGCGTTCTGCTGCTCCCTTTGCTGCTGCTTCTCGCTGGGCAACTCGCAATTCCCCCCGCCCCCTGCTGCTGCGCGTCTCTCTCCTCCTCCTCCTCCTCCGGATTTTTTCTCCCCTGCAAGCATCGCTCCAAGATCTGCTTCCCCTGCTGCCGCAGTTGCTGCTGCCCCTCGGGAAGCTTCTCCTGTTGCTGTAGCTCTGCCACATTTATCTTCTCTTCCTCCGAGCCCCACTGCTGCTGCGCTCCGACCTGCTGCTGCTTTTACGCCTGCGGCTGTCCCTCCTCCTCCTGCTGCTGTTCTTGCTCCTCCTGCGCTTCCCCTTATTGCTCTGCCGCCTACTGCGCTTCCTCCTCCTGCTGCTGCTCTTTCTCCTGCTGCTGCTGCTCTTTCTCCTGCTGCTGCTGCTATTCCTCCGCCTGCTGCTGCGCTTCCTCCTTCTCCTGCTGCTGCTCCCCATCCTCCTGCTGCTGTTCTTTCTCCTGCTGCTGCTGTTTTTTCTCCTGCTGCTGCTGTCTATTCTCCTGCTGCTGCCCTTCCTCCTCCTGCCGCTGCTCTTTCTCCTGGCCCTCTCCCCGTCCCTGCGGTTGCTGGTCTCCATCCCGCTGCCGCATTTGCTCCTCCTGCTATTCCTCCACCTCCCGCGGCAGCCACTGCGCCTTCCCCCCACACCTTTTCTCCTGCTCTTTCTGCCGCTCCTGCTCATTCGCTTCCTGCGTTTCCTGCCGCTGCTGCTCCTCCTCCACCCCCCATCCTCTCTCCGGCATCTCTCTCTTCCGCTGCTTCTGCTGCCACCGCTCCGGCTACCCATCCGTTCCTCGGATACACTTCTCCTGCTGCAGTTCCTGCTCCTGCTGTGGCTCCTGCTCCTGCTGTAGCTCCTGCTCCTGCAGCTCTTCCTGCTCCTGCAGCTACTGGTGCTGGTCGGGCAGCTCCTGCAGTTCCTTCTCCAGCAACAGGGCGTCTTTTTGCTGCTGCTGGCTCCGCGGCTGTTGCAGTTCCTGCTGTTGGGCGTGGGGAGGCGCCGCTGCATTTCTCCCCTTCCTATTCTTCTCCCAACAACGGTAGCAGCGACACGACAGCAGCCGCGCATGCGTTCCAGGTGGCCGCAGCAGGACCCTTCGTAGCAGAAGCAGCAGCGCGCCGAGCACCAGCAGCAGGGAGGTCAGCAAGAGCATCAGCACCCAGGACAACGGCGCGACCCCGAGCAGCAACGAGACAAACAGCAGCAGCGAGACAAGCATCAGCGGCAGCAAGACAAGCAGCAGCGGCAGCGAGACAAGCAGCAGCGGCAGCGAGACAAGCAGCACCAGCGAGACAAACAGGAGCAGCAGGGAGACAAACAGGAGCAGCAGGGAGACAAGCAGGAGCAGCAGGGAGACAAGCAGGAGCAGCAGCAAGAGCAAGACAAGCAACAGCAGCAGAGCAAGCAGCAGCACCGTATCAAGAACGGCTGACTGGCGCGGGGCGTTTTGCAGGAGACACAGGAGGAGCAGCAGGCAGCAGCAACGCTGCACAAGAAGCGACAGGAACCGTATCCTGGGGGCACGAGGCGATTGACGCAGCAGCTGCTACTGCTCCTTCGCGCGAAGGAGGAGGAGGAGCAGCAGCAGGGTTGCCGTCCCCACCTAACGCAGCAACAACGCATTCGCATGCAGAAGCAGTAGCAGCATCTTCTCAGCCGCAGGCGACAGCAACAGCAGCGTATTCGACTGCAGCAGCAACGGCGCTTACCTACACACAAGTCGCAGCAGCAGCGCTATCCTACCCAGAAGCAGCAGCAGCGCTGGGGTACCCTGAGGCAGCTGCAGCGGCTCGAGTTTTTCCTCACGCCGCAGCAGCGTACCCGCTTGACTCAGCAGCCGCTCCATATAACGAGGCTCTCGCTGCAGCAGCGGCAAGCTACCCACACGAAGCGATAGAAGCAGCAGCGCCACCACCAGCGGTGGCTACAGGGTTTCAAGCGGAAGCAGCAGGAGCAGCAGCCTACCCAACGACGCCGGGCTTCCCTGCCGTCTACGCGCCAGGAACCTACTTCCCTGAGGCAGCAGCAGCAGCACACGCGCATGCACCGGCGCTTCCGCCGTATCCACACGCCGCCGGAACGCCTTTCCCTGCGTCTTCTGCTGCTGCGCCAGTAGGACCAGCGTACTCCCCACCTGCAGCCACACTGCCATATCCAGGAGCAGCAGGAGCTGCGTATCCGCCACCGTTGGGGGTTGATCCCTGCCCTCTTCCTTCCGGAGCAGCAGCAGCAGCGCCTCCGCCTCCTCCTCCTCCGGCAGCAGCGCCGTACATTCATCCCGCAATAGTAGCATATTCGCATGCAGCGCGCGCCTGCCTCCTCGAGGACGAAGCAGGAACGTACCTGCAGGAAGCACAGGGAGCAGCAGGAGCCCTGGCAGGAGCCCCAGCAGGAACTGCAGTAGGGGCGGCAGCAGGCGCCGCAGGGCCGACAGACTTCGCAGAAACGGGTGCGGCAACAGCACCAGGGAGATCCGGTCCTTTTGAAGCCCGTAGCCCGGCAGCAGCAGCAACACCGACAACGCTAACAGGAGCCCAGCGCGCAGCTGCCGGTGGCTGGGGAGGAGAAGGAAGAGCAGCAGCATCGCTGGACGCAGCTGCAGCACGCCGGCGACAGCACGGCGGAGGAAGAAGAGGAGCAGCAGCAGCAGGCGCCACACCTGCAGCAGCAGCTGTAGGGCCAGCAGCAGCGGGGCCAGCAGCAATAGGACGAGCAGCAGCAGGGCCAGCAGCAATAGGGCCAGCAGCAGCAGGACGAGCAACAGCAGGGCCAGCAGCAACAGGGCCAGCAGCAACAGGGCCAGCAGCAACAGGGCCAACAGCAACAGGGCCAACAGCAACAGGGCCAACAGCAACAGGGCCAACAGCAACAGGGCCAACAGCAACAGGACCAACAGGAACAGGGCTAGCAGCAGCAGGACTAGCGGCAGCAGGGCCAGCAGCCGAAGGGCCAGCAGCAGGAAGAGGACTGCCAGGAGCGCCGGCTGGAGCAACAGCAGCGGGACGAGCAGCAGTAACAGCAGGTTCCGGAAGAGAGACTGCAGCAGCAGCAGAAGTGGCAGCGCCAGCAACAGGACTCATCGCAAGAGAAACAGCAGCAGAAGCTGCACATCCTTCAGCAGGCGGGTCAGTCGGAGCCGCACCTCCCTCAGGTGTAGCTCCTTCGCCAGCAGCAGCAGCAGCAGGCGTTTCTCCGACGGGAGCAAATTCCACAGGAGGCCCTGCAGGAACTTCTTCCGCTTCCTCTTCTTCCTTTTCCTCTTCCTCTTCGTGTTTCCCTCCTCTGTCCCCGTCTCGAGCACCTCTTTGTTTCCTAGCCGCAGCAGCAACTCGTGAGCGAGTAGATCCCCTTTCTACGGTGGGTGCGCGACAGAGCGCAGCACAGAGACACACGGGCAGTGGGGAGACGGGACAAGGAGGGTTGACGGAGACAGAACGGGAAGGCGCGGATAAAAAACGAGACCAGACACCGCGGGGGAGAGAGAAGGAGACGGGAAGCCGGAGAAAGAGGACGACGGAAAGCGGGAGAAGCAGAACGAGCGGCAGCAGGAGAACCCGGGAGACAGCGAACGGGAGAAAAAGGAAGACGGAAAGGAAGGGAAGTCGGGAGACAGAAGGCGAGCGAGACAGGGAGACAGAGGGCGGGCGAGACGGAGACGTGGCAGCAGCTGCAGAAGAAGAGAGTGGCAGCAGCAGAGGCAAGCGAGGTTCTACGAGCAGCACGAGTACGAGCAGCAGCAGCAGAAAAGGCAGAGACAGGAGTAGGCGAAAGCAGGAGGGCAAGGCACCGGAGGAAGCAGCAGGAGAAGAAGGTGCGGAAAGAAGGGAAGCAACAGCTTCGGGAGAGAGTGAAGCGAGAGCTACAGCAGCAGCAGCACACAAGAGCGAAGCAGCAGCAGCACAAAACAGGAGCAACGATACTGCCACTCCACACCGTGCTGCTGCTGCTGCTCCTGCTGCTGCTGGTCCTGCTGGTGCTGGGCCTCCTGCTGCCTCTTCTCTTTCTCCTCCTGTTCGGCCAGAGCTACAACGAGAGCAGGAGTCGCAGCCAGCACGGCCACAAGCTGCAGCAGCTGGGGCAGGACCAGCATCAGCAGCAGCAGTAGAAGCACCAGCACCAGCAGCAGCGGGAGCAGCAACAGCGTCAGCAACTGCAGCAGCAGCAGCAACAGCGCCAGCAACACGAGCAGTAGCAAGAGCGTCCGGCACAGCAGACGCAGAAGCAGGAGCAGCAGCGGAAACGGAGTTAGCGGCGGCAGCAGGAGCAACGGCTCCTGCGTCAGCAGCAGAAGCAGCAGGAGCGCAAGCGCCAGGAGCAGCGGAAGGAGAAGCGGCAGGAGCGCCACCAACGGCAGGAGACACAACGCCACCAGCAGCAGCAGGGTCCGCAGCAGGGTCTGCAGAAGGAGGAGTAGCAGCAGCAGCACAGACAGCCGGAGGGTTTGCAGCAGGAGAATCTGCACCAGAAGAGCCTGCAGCAGGGGAGTCGCCAGCAGGAGAATTAGCAGCGGGAATCCCAGTGCCAGGCGCAACCGCAGGAGCAGCAGCTTCAGAAGAAACAACGCGAGGAGAAGCAGCCGCAGGAGCAGCAGCCGAAGAAGGACCAGAAGAAGGAGCAGAGGAAGGACCAGAAGGAGGAGGAGCAGCAGCAGCAGGAGCAGGGGCAGCAGGAGGAGCAGCAGCGGCCGGATCCCCCGCCCTTTTCAGCAGCTGGGGCAGACTGTGAGGCTTTCCGTTTGCTGCGCTGCAGTCTGTCGGGCATGCGCCGTGTTTCATCTACGCTGCTGCAGCTATACCCACACATATACTCATATGTGTCTACGCTTGTGCTCGCATGTATGCAGCAGGAGCAACAGCAGCAGCAGCACGAGGCGCGGCACCACTGCAAACGGCAGCAGTCGCAACCCCACTCCTACAGATGTATTTACGTACCTTTTCATATATATGTATATATACAGGGCACGTATATGCGTGTACATGTCTATAGATGGTGGTACGTATATGTGTATCCATATAGGTATATATCGATCTGTATGTGTCGTTATATCTGAATATCTTCCTAGCTCTATATCCCTGCTTCTCTCTCTGTATTTATGCATGTGCGTTTATATATGATTACAGGTACATATATGTATATACATGTGTGCATGGGCGTCTGCGTCTGGTAGCTCTGCACCTGTGGGGTTTGTGTGCGTGTCTGCTGTGTCTGTTGTGTCGATGCAGCTGCTGCTGCATCTGTGGTGCTGTTGCTGTTGTTTTGTCGCTGGTGCGGCTGCTGCAGCTGCTGCTGTTGCTGCAGCAAGTGCTTCTGAACTGCTGCTGCTGCGGTTGCTATTGCTGCTGCTGCTGTTGCAGGAGGAGACGACCTGCTTGGCTCGAGGATCCGGCAGTAAACACGCCCCGGCCGGCGAGGAAGCGGTACAACAGGAGCAGCAGCAACCGAGGCAGAGGCAGCAGCAGCGGGAGCAACAAAAGCTCTAGCGAGAGCAGCAGTTCAAAAGGCAAAGACAGAAGCAGCAGCAGCAGCGGCAGCAAAGTCGAGACTGACGACGGCAGCAGCGGCAACAGCGGCGCAGCGAGCAGCAGCAGCAGCAGAGGAGCGGACAGCAGCAGCAGACGCAGCAGCGCAGCAAACAACAGCAGCGACACAAGCAACGCTTCAAACAAAAAGAGAGATCAGCAGGGAAGCAGCTGCAGCGAAAACACGCCGGAAGGTGGTGCCGTCGCCGCCTCTTCTTCTTCTGCGTACCCTAGCAGCAACAGCAGCACTCCTACGCCGGCAGCAACCACCAGCGACGATAGCGCTCCCAGCAGCGGCGATAGCGCTCCCAGCAGCAGCAGCAGCTTTTCTTGTAGCAGCTGCAGTAGCGGAACTGGCGTTTCATCAGGCAGCAGCAGCCGGCGTGACCGTATCGACGACGCTGGTAGCCCTCCGATTTACCTGAGCAGCAGTAGCAGCTCGTCGCTGCCCCCTGTTCCTCCTCCTTCTGAGGTTAGTACTCCTCCTCGTACTGCTCGTAGCAGCAGCAGCAACCTTAGCAGCGACAGCAGTCCAAGCAGCAACAGCAGCAGCAGTTCTAGCAGCAACAGCAGCAGCATTTCTAGCAACAGCAGCAGGATAACACTGGATGTGTCGCAGGCAGGCAGCAGCAGGGCCGTGGGTGACGTGTTGCAGGCAAGCAACGGGAGGAGCCCGAGCGGGACGGATACGGCCCGGCCAGAGAGAAGCAGCAGCTGCGGCAATAGCAGGAGGCAGAATCGCAGCAGCAGCAACAGCAGCAGCAGACGCAGGAGGAGGAGGAGTCACAGCAGCAGGAGTGGGAGCAGCAGGAATAGCAGCGGGAGCAGCAACCCGCCGTCAGATTGCGAGGGGAGTTTTAGCGGGCCTCTTTCGGGAGGAGGAAGCAGCAGAAGCGTCATCTGTAGCAGCTGGCTGCTGCCGAACTGCAACGGCAGCAGTAGCAACGACGTAGAGGGAAGAAGCAGCAGCGGCCGTCGGCTGTGTGACAGCAGAAGCAGGGACAGCTCGGACGACGAAGAAAGCCGGAGCAGCAACAGCAGTTTGCTTCAGATCAACGGGGAGCAGCAGAACTGAGCACTGCCGCAGGAGCAGCAGGAGGAGAAAGGCGGCAGCAGGGGAGACGGAAGAGACAGCAGAAACGGAAGAAAGCGACAGCAGAGGAAAAGCAGAAGAAGAAGCAGGAGGAGCAGCACCAGCCGCCAAAATGCGTAGCAGAAGCGCCGTCGCTGCCAGTAGTGGCAGGAGAGGGAGCGGGAGCGTTAGCAGAGGAGGCAGCGAAAGCGGCAGCAGCCAGGGAAGAAGCAGCAGCATCACCAGAAGAGGTAGCAGCGGCGGAAGGAGCCGCGGGGGAGGACGGGGCGGCAGCAAAGAAGTGGGAAGGGGTGGCAGCCGACGGCGAAGCAGCAGCAGCCGAACAGCTACCCGCGGGAGAAGCGGCAGAGGTGGGACCAGCCGAAGAAGCAGAGGAAGAGGAGGCAGCCCAGAAAGCAGCAGCAGCAGCACTGGCGAAGGAGAGGGCAGCAGCAGCAGAAGCCGAAGCAGAGGAGGAAGCAGCAGGGGACAGAGAAGAGGCAGTAGCAGAAGCCGCAGGGCGAGCCGCAGACTCGGCAGCGCGCGGGGCAGCGGAAGAGCAGCAGCAGGAGCCGAGCAGCTGTCAGAAGAGGAGCAGCAGCAGCAGGAAGAGGTGGGGTTTGGGGAAGGCGTCTGTGTGGTCGAAGATAGCGACGGTGAGGAGGAGACGGGTAGCGGAGGAGCACGTTTTGTTGCTGGAGCGGCAGCTCCTGCTGCTCGGGCAAGAGACGCAGAGGGGGATAGCACTTCAGAGTCGCCGAGCAGTGCTGCTGCGCGGGAACAGCTGACTGCTGCCGCTGCTGCCGCGATTGGGGCTGCCGCGGCTGCTGCCGCTTGTCTGTCTCCGTCTTCCCCGAGAGAAGACGGGATGGCGGAAGTGGAAGACGAACTCGCAGAAGAAAGGGGAGACGAGACAGCAGCAGTCGCGGAAGACTTTGAAGCGCGCGGAGAAGCAGCAGATAATGTCGAGGAAGCAGCAGGGACGGCAGCGGAGGAGCTGCGGGCAGCCGCAGCAGCAGCAGCCGCGCAGGTAGCGGTTTTCTTCCCCGCAGCAGAAGAAGCAGCAGCAGCGATATTCCGCGCGACAAGGCAAGGCGTCGGAGTTCAACGAACCCGAGACCTCCCGCTCGCTCTGGGAGAAGAGGAAGAAGACGTGGCAGCAGCAGCAGCCGCAGAGCCGTCGCGGCGCTCGAGGACGCTTGCAGTGCTGCAGGAGGTGCGTCTGCTGCTTCTTGGCAGCGTCTGTTTGGGCCCGTCCGTGTTCGTCTTCCGAGAGTTTTCGCGCGTCGCCGCTTCTTCCTCGCGTGTGTCTCCGCTGCTCGTTTGGCCGCGTCTCGTTGTGCTGCTCCTCCCTGGCGTCTCTGCGTCTGCGACTCTGCACAGAGAAGTGCGCCTGCGTCCATCGCGGCCAGTTTCCTGGGACTGCTTTCCCCACGACGTTTCGTCCCGGTGCTGCGCAGAGCAGGTGTACGTACACCAGACTCTCTCTGGCTTTGTACAGATGCGTGGGTCTGTGTGCCTCCCCGTTTTCGAAGACGCGCGTCTTTCTCTGTCCCTGTCTCCGAACATACATATGTTGATTTCTGTTCGCGTTTTCCCCGTCTGTAAAAACGCGTACGTGTGTGTTCCTGTCCCTCTCTGCGTATTGGTAATGTCTCTCTATCTGTATAATACGTATATGCACATATATGTATCTACCTCCGTCTCTCTCCGTCTTCCGTCGTGTCTCTGTCTGTGTGTATATACGTGCATTTGTTTGGGGCCTTCGTTGTGTGTCTTTCTATACCTGTCTCTTCCGTTTTGCCGTCTCCCCCCCCTTCTTGTGCGTCGCGCGCGTGTGTCTCCGTCGATGTGTGGGGCGCTGCCATCGTCTCACCGCCGTCTCGTCTCCGGCTGTGTATCGGTGTCTCCACACAAGACCTGCGGAAGCAAACACCCCGTTGGATGGTATGGTCAGTCGACGTTTTCTCGCATGCCCGCGCGCGTTTTTTGCTGCGGTGTTACCGCGGGTGCCCAGGGGAATTCTGCCTGCGCGTAGTGGGGGAGCTGCAGAGGCTGCTGCGCCCGTCTGTGTGTGTGCGTGTGGATGCCTCCGTCTCTCGACATGCCTCCTGGGTGGCAGCTCGACCAGATTGAGCAGCAGATGGAAGAGAGAGAAACAGCAAAGCGACAGCGCGTGGAGAGGGAGGAACAACAAATGCAGGAGTGCGCGGAGGGTCTGTGGAGAGAGCTGCGGCTGCGGCAGCTGCAGCAGGAGCAGGAGCAGGAGCAGCAGCAACCTCTGCAGGGACCGGTGCGACAGCAGAGCGGCGGCAGCGACAGCAGCAGCAGAACAGGCGCAGCAGGCGCAGCTGCTCGAGGCCGCCCGAGGGAAACCTGGTCGCTGGCCACTGCTGATCCACGTGCCGGAACTCTCTTCAAGTAAATCATCTCCTCCTATTCTCTGCTGTCCTCCCCTTCCTCGACCCTTCTCTTCTGCTTTCTCTTGCTTCTGCTGCTCTCCGGTCCTCCCCTTCCTCCCTATAATGTAGGAAGGCAGAGACAGAAAATAAAAAGTAGTATGTATGTTTATATATATAGAGAGAGACAGAGAAGAACATATGTGTGTATACGTGCATGTATTTACAGAGAGGTACATCCTTTTATATACAGAGCGAGACAGAGAGAAATACACACATACCTCTTCATACATAGAGAAGGAAAATCATAAATATATATGTATGTAGTGAATGTCCTGCGCGGTGGACCTTGCTGCTGGGTCGCTATACATGTACGCATACACATGCGTATGTCTATCTACATATATATGCGGACCGTGTCTCTATCTCTGGTTTGCCCCTTCTGTCCATCTCTCTCTTCATGTCTCCTTGTAGTCGTGGGGCGTCTATATCTCTGTGTACGTATGCGTGTGTGTCCCTCTCTAAATATGTATATATATATATATATATGTATGTATGTATAGGCATTTGTGTGTGTGAACACGTGTGCGCATGCGTTTCTGCTGCGCTGGGTCTTCGCTTGCGTTTCTTCCGGCACTTCTTCGGCGAGGCGTTTTCGCCGCTTCCGAGAGACAGGGGGACCAAGACAGGCATGTGCGAGCAGGTGTATCTCTGTAGTGAGACGCGCATGCAAGGGAAGCCGTGCGCAGGCGATGGGACACTTTTGCTTCTTCTCCAGGTTTTTTTTGTGTGCGCATGCAGAATTAAACTGCAGTTTGAAATAGGCCCGCAGCCGCCGTCGTTTGTCGTCTCCCCTTCTGCTTCCGCTTCGTTGGCGAGTGTCGTCCCTCGGGGCAGCAGCACCCCGAGGACGCGGGAAGCGACGGCGGCGGCGGAGGCGGCTGCTGCGGCCGTCGCCGCGGAAGCTGCTGCCGTCGCTGCGGCGGAGGCTGCTGCTGCTGCGGAGGCTGCCGTTGCTGCTGTGCGTGTGGTGCACGCCATCGTCGCGGCAGTAAGTCCTGTCTCAACCCTCGCGCGCACCCACGGCACGCCATAACACGTCGCTCGAACAGTTTTTCTCCCTCGTCTCGCCCTCTGCCCAAACTCTGCGCCTCTCCACCCGTAGATAGGTAGATATATATGTATATATATACACAGAGAGACAGGTAGAAAGTGACGTGCATACGTAGGCAGATAGATACGGATAGGGAGGGGAAAGCAGAAGGAGACACACACAGACAGATAGGTAGGGACACAGAAGCAAGCAGATAGATAGAGGAGGGCAGAGAGTTGGGAGGTCGGCAGGTAAACACGAGGATATACGTGCAAGTAGATAGACAGACGTAGGGTAGATAGTGGGACAGATATAGATAGGGAGAAGAAGAAAATAGGAAGGTGGAAGGCGACACATGCATCGGTAGAGAAAGACACACAGAGACAGAGGAAGACGGAGGGACACACAAATCAGTAAATTAATAGGGAAGATGGGAACAAGTAGATACAGGGGAGACGAGACGGATAGATAGGTAGATAGAAAGGTGTGGGGAGACGGATAGATAGGTGGATAGAAAGGCGTGGGGAGACGGATAGATAGATAGGTAGACAGCAAATAGGTGAACGAAGCGACAGCTAGATACGGAGAGAAATTGGTAGGCAACGAGATCGATCGATAGACGAACAGGTACATAGGTAGCTCTGTAGATAGAGGAAGTCAAACGAATAGATGGAGATATGGGTAGACAAGAGAAAGAGAGGTAGATGATACAGATAGACACAGAGAGAAACACATATATATATATATATATATGATAGATAGAGGGAAGGATGGGGCTGCATGTATGTATGTGTGGCAGCAGGTGCATGTGTGTACCAGTTTTGGTGTGAGAAGATGAGGAGAGCGACGAAGCCGCGCCAGGGCAGACCAGGAAGGAATAAGTCGTGGACGAGATGCATGTGCTGCTGCTGCTGTTGCTCCAGAAACAAAGCTTTGGCTTGCTGGCGGAGTATATCGTGAAGGAGCTGCACCTCCCGCCGTGCTGCAGCAAAACGATCGTCTTCAAGCTTGACGGAGACACGTGTCCCCACGGCGCTGTCTTCGGTACGTCTCTCTGCCAGCTGCGCGCATGTAAAAAGGCGCAACAGCAACAGCAGCAGTAGCAGCAGCAGCGGCAGCAGCAGCAGGCAGTTGTCCAGCTTCCGCGCAGCGACAGCAGCAGCAGCAACAGCAACAGCAAACGTTTTGTCTCGTCTGTGTGCGCACAGCTGCTGGTGGTACGCTGCTGCTGTTTTGAAGCTGGCCCTACATACATGCGCTGGCCGCTGCTGTTCAGAGACTGCGCTTGCTCCTTCTCTTCCTGCAGCAGCAGCAATAGCAGCACACGAGTGTAGAGACCTGCGTTGGTGCTGATCTGCTGCTGCTGCTGTTTCTCCACAGCACAGGAAATGCTGCTATTGCTGCCACCTGCAATTCCTTGCGCTACTGCCGCTGCTAGATGCCATTCGATCCCAGTTGCTGGTGCTGGTCCTGCTGACGCGGGGTCTCGTGCTGCTGCCGTTTTTCTCCCGCATGCAAATTCTCAGTCTGCGCCTGCTGCTGCATACGCATGCACTTAAACTGGCCACAGTTTTATGATACAACGCAATATACTTGTATACTATACGTGTAGTCGATATATGTTTATAGACGTGTACATTTATGCAAAGTTACCTGTACAACTGTTTTCCTTTCTTTACTACAACCGCATGCCTCGTCTTCCACTGCTGGCGCTGTTGCTGTAGTGCAGCTTCTGCTGTATTGCGGCGTTTGCTGTATTCCTGCTGTTGCTGCTGTTGCTGTTGCCGATGTTGCTGTTGCCGATGTTGCTGCTGTTGCTGTTGCTGCTGTTGCTGTTGCTGTTCTTGCAGCCGTAGCAGTTGCTGCTGCTGCTGATGCTTGAGCGGCTCGCTCTGGTGGTGGGGCTCTGGTGGTGTGTGTGTGTGTGTGTGTGTGTACGTGTGTGTGTGTGTGTGTGTGCGTGTGTGTGTGTGTGTGTGCGTGTGTGTGTGTGTGGCTGCATCCTGCAGCTGCTTCTGCTGCTGCACGTACGGCTCATGTGCTGCTGTTACTGCTGCGCTCTCAGGGGACGAGGCGTGGCAGATTGAAGACGATGTACAAATAAATGTCAAAATTCCACACGGCGCTTTCCTTCCTCTCCCTCACTCGCATGAATCCGTACGTGGGATATGCACACGACCAACGCCGCACGTGCTGCTGCTGGTCCCGCTACTGCTGCTTGTCCTGGTGCTGCTGCTGGTCCTGGTGCTGCTGCTTGTCCCGCTGCTGCTGCTTGTCCCGGTGCTGCTGCTGGTCCCGCTGCTGCTGGTCCTGCTGCTGCTGCGAATCCCGCCGCTGCTGCAGGTCCCGTCGTTGCCGTTCTTCCTGCTGCTGCTCTTCTTCGTACTGTTGCTCTCTCGCTTCTCGCAGCGCCTGGTCTGCTGGCTCGAGTGCTGCTTTGACTGTCGGCGTGGTGGCACTGCACGTGCGCCTCCTCCTGTTGCAGCTGCTGTGTGATGCCACCCGGCTCCGGCTCCGGCTGGTGCTGATGCTGCTGCTGCGTCTGCGGGGGCTGCTGACTGCGTTTGATACATATCCCTGTTGCTGCAGCTGCTGCTGCTGCTGTCGCTGCTGCTGCTGTTGTTGTGCAGGACGCTGTTGCAGGGGAGGAGAGTGGAGAGGGAGCAGCGGCCTCAGAAACGACGGGGGAGCAACAGCAGCGAAGCGGGGCTCGTGCTGTTCCTCTCGACGACGGCAGCTTCCTGATCATGGACGACTGAAGCGCTACTGCTGCTGCCGCTTTTCCACACGTGTCTTTTCCTACGCATGCAAGCAAGTGTTTTTGCTCCCCCTCTCTTCTTTATGTATACATATGTGTAAGCTAGTATACATATATATATATGAGTAGGGACTGCCAGATATATATACTTATGTATGTATATATGTATTGGTATGTTTGCACAGGTACAGACATATATACGTATATATATGTACGTGGGTTTGTGTAGGTTTGCGGAGATAGGGAATTTTGTAGGTGGGCATATATTACGACTTTGCTGTTTGGGCGAATATGCCGGGGAACGCTGATGAACACGGAGGAGGAGGCCGAGACGTTTCTTGCAGACAAGAGTCAGCCTTGCCGTTTTCTACTTCTCCCCACAGTAGGGGAATATCGAGACGGCTCTATTTCTCACTTTGGTTGCTGCTGCCGCGGTGTTGATAATATGGGCGTGTACATACGTCGCTGTATTTGCACTTCTTTCTTTGTAGTCATATACGCACGAACACCCACGCGGGGCTGTTCATATGAAATAAAAAACGCACTTTCTGTGAAGCGGCGGTGGCAGACGTAGACGCAAGGGAAGGGGAGGGTCGTGCGTTGCTGCTGCGCGCGGGAGCAGTGCAGGGAGGGGACAGTCGAGTGTACGTACACCCGAAAGGGGGGAAGAGACGTCTGCTGCTGCAGCGTGTGTCCTCTCGACTTGGCGTTTTCTTCGATTTTGTTAGATGCGGAGAGATTTGCACCGGCCCCGCGGCCCCCTCTCCTCCTTTTTCTACTTTGCATGCACGCTGACACGGACTGAGACTGCAGACTCACACGTGCCCGTGTCTCGTCTCCCTTCTGCGGTCGCTGTGGCGAGACGAGACGAACAAGCGAAACAGGACTTTTTGACTCAGTGTGCGACTGGTGTACATGTATGTGTGTGCATGTCACCCCACCAAATATGGAGATATTTGTCCTTGCGTGATGGACAAATGAAGAAACAGACGTGTCACCGCATGCGGAAAAAAATTAACACGTACGTGTGTCTGCACGTATATATATGTATATATACGCATTCTTCTGTGGACGTACATGCACCGGCCGGATGAGTACGTAAGTATATGTGTGTGTTGATGTGTGGTCGGATTTTTTCATGGATGCGCATGCATCTGCCGGATCAATAAGTGCGTGTGTGTTGGGAGCATACTCGGGTTATTTTATGTATGCGCTTGCCGGAGTAGTAGATGTGTGTGTGCAAATGCTTATGTACGAATTTTTCGGTGGACGTGCATGCGCATGCCGGAGTCACCGATATGTGTGTGCGATTGCTTATGTACGGATTTTTCGATGGACGTGCATACAGCCCTGCGCAAGTGGATGTGACTGAGAGATTTGCAGAGGGGGACGCATGCGGTTGCCTGGGACGGCATCGCTGTGATCGTCATCTTTCGCCGAGAAAACATGCGTGAACAACTTTGGGTGGAAGCACTCTTTTTTTTCAGTTCTCTCTGTTTGCCGCGCAGGTTATTTATATGTGTCTGCATTCCTTGATGCCATTTCTCCCCACGTGTGCCTGCGTGGGTCTCTCCGTGCTGCGCGCAGGTGTTCGCGTGAGCACGGCCAGTTTCTTTTCTACCATGCGACTGGGCGGTCTACCAAGAGCCGCTGTCCCTGCGTTGAAAAACATGCGTGTGCGTCAGCCTGAGGACTTCACTCCCAGACAGAGACACGCGTGCGTGCGAGGCAGCATGCAAAAAAATCCCACGCATATGTCATGCACCTCTTCATACTCACTCTTACACACCTACACACACATGTTCACACGTATTCACACACACACACACACATACGTGCTTCAAAAGTGGGTGAGACAAGGTAGCATGTGCTCGCAAGTACATACAAGCGGAAAAGTCGGCATACTCCTCGACGTAAATATATATACCCACACACGCGTTGAGAGACAGTATATATATATATATATATAAAGAGAGAACTACGCTGCACACGCACATGCGTGGAGGACGCACAAGGTAGTCGCAAAAGAAACTTTCAGTTACTCAGAACCCACAACCCCGCTGCAGAATACAGTATACATATATGTATGGATATACTTGCATGCTAATAAGGAGAGGTTTGCTACAAATATACCGACAGCCGCGAAAGCAGCGCCAGACGAAAGATACGCGAGTGAAGAAGAAGCATTAGAATCACGCGTATACGTACGGATGGTATGCAGGCGGAGCCGAAGCACGTCAATGTAGCCCCTGCAGACTCACGTCGTTTACGTCCACATGCTTCGCGCACGCACACAAAGAAGTCTTCCTTGCTGCAACGTTTATCCCCTGACACGTACATACACATCTGCAGAAGTCGACACACAGAGTATAGTTTACAGTACCCACTTGCACGTGTACAAAAGGACAGAGCTTCACAGATAGATATACAGGTCTGCATCTACGTGTGTCAAGCAGGCACACACACGCAATGCAGATGAAGTTTTACGGGTGTCTCCAAACATCTACACGTGGACAGGTACGCATTCGTAAACTCAAGAAAGCATCTCATCTCGTTTACGCAGGCGAACTGTCGCAACGACTTTATTTGCTCGCTTTCCAAGTTGCGCGTTGCACAAAGGCGCGCCGGAGCTCGACCCGCAGAGGAAGAAGATTGTCTGCCGGCATGCGCCGCGACAATACAACGCGTCCAGAGGTGATCCGCATGCACCAGGCTCTGCATTTCCTCATGCGAACAGCCTCGCTGCTGCGGCTGGGGGGTCATGCATGATCTGCGTGCCGCAGATGTGGCGGTACTCTACAGACACACACGAGTTTACGTTGACTGGCTCGAGGATCGACGTAGCCGGGTGTCTGCATGCATCACGAGGTAGCAGCTCAGGTCGCGCTGCTCGGCGTACCCGAAATGCGCGAGGAACACGCATGCGCAGAACTCACGCTAGAAAACGCGTGCGCCCACGAGGTATCCGCTTCACGTACATGCGCAGCATCGTATAGACGTATCGACACTGGCACGCGTGCAGAAGATCAAAAGCAGGGGAGAAGAACAGAGAAGAGCCAGGTACTCGTCGTTGTGTTGACGCCCCTTCGTTCGCTGCTGCACTGCCTGATTTACATGCGCATTTGTATATACACAAGCACATCGTCGTATTATTTCCACGAGCGTAGAAGAGAGAAGTCCTGTCGCTCGCAGCGGGATGTGGGAACTGCGCCCGGTGGTGCAGCTGCTATTCCCTGGCCGAGACAGCAGCTGGACTTGCAGTCAGGCAAACACGCGGACGCTTGCTGCAGCGCCCCTGCTGCTATTCCCGGTTAAGACTGGACAGGCACCGGCGCAGGAAGACGCTGCTGTGTTACCAGAACTAATGCAGCATGTGAGGAAAACTATTGACTCACGTGCGTCAGGAGCACGCGGCGTGAGAAGCTGGTGTCAGCAGCGGCAGGAACAACAGGAGCAGCAGCAGCGACACAACTCGACATGACCCCGCGAGACACCAGTGGCAGTGTGAAAGGAGAGACGATTCGCCGCAGTAGAATACAGCAGCCGGCTCCGCAAAGGCCGCAGCTAGAGAAAGAGCAGGGCGTCGTCCCGCGGAGAAGCAACAGCCTGGAGTTCACGAACGCAGCAACAGCAGCAGCAGCACCACCACCACATAGGACTGGGAACAGCAGCGGTGGTACTCGCAGCAACAGCAGTCTCCCACCAAGCTTTGCCTCTCGGCACGAAGCAGCGCCAGCAGTAGCAGCTGCATGGACACGTCTGTTGACACACGCAGGAGAACTGCAGCAGGAGTGAGAGCAGCGGCAGTTGCGCTGTTGCATCAGAGCTTCCTCGTCGAACTTCATCGTCTCCATATCGACCATACCCCCTCTTCCTTACCTACATGCGACGCTGGCTTGTCTGGTAGCTCGCTCTTTCTACATACACATAAATATATATATATATATATATGTTTACACACGTGTGTATACAAGTAGTGTGTGCTTTTCTTGTTTGTCGCATGCAGAGGAAGCATCTGCTGTATGCCTGGACTGCACTACTGTCAGACGGATGGTGTAGCCACAGGCCTCTTCTACTCTTCGAGCGTACGGATACAGGAATGCAAGGAAACGAAATCTATCAGTGTGTGTCTCCTTGTCGACCTACGTCGACCTGTCTGCGTATTACCTGTCAAATCTCTTTCTATCTCTCTCTCTAGATGTACGTATGTGTATATACGAGCAAATCCTCGAGTGCAGCACGCTTGCTTGGTGACGGGTGGACGAGTAATTTACACTTCGCTTGTGGCGGCAGCAGCAACAGCGCGACGTCAGAAGGGCCAAGAACAGCAGAAGCAGCAGCAGCAGCTCGAGCAAGAGCGCCAGCGCAGACTGCATCAGCGACAGCGGCAGCTGCTTGGAGAGCAGCAGCGACAAGAGGATACAGACCAGCGGCAGTAGGACGTAGAACAGCAGCAGCAGCGTGCCGAGAGAAATGAAAGGAGGCAGACGTCGACTCGGAGCGCCAGCACCACACAGGGTGTGTCGAACGAAAGCCTGGCTCCCGTTGTACCGGTGCGAACGCAGTGTACGTCCAGCCCTCGGTTTTCGGCAGTGCACGCGCACCGCACAAGACGCTAACGCGTCGCGAAGGGCCTGCGTATGGAAAGGATTTTCTTCGTCAACGGCAGCGACGCAGGGCGTACATATACCAGGAAATGTGTGGCGCAGGAGTGGAGTGCGGGAGGCGGGCGCAGCCGCCTACAAGCCTGTTGCTGGTCTTCAGGCTCTCTCTCTCATCTTTTTCTGTGTACGTCTGCTGTAAGCGGTTTACGTGACTTCTCTCTCTGTGGGCTGCGGCTGCCCGGTCCGACGCTGTGGCTGCCGCTTGTACGGCGCGCCGGCGTGGTTGCGCATGCGCGGGGAAGACTGAAAGCAAGGGCGTTTCGGCAGTGGAGCAGCGTAAAGGTGTGCTGCCACGCGTGCACGTGCGGTTGCCATGCAAAAGCGAGAGACACCGCCGCAGCTCGGGAGCCTGCTGCTGCTCATTCGTGCGCGACGACGTGTCCAGAGTGTGTCCCAGCAGACAGCTGCGTAGTCCTGGCCGTGACCAACTGCAGCACCTGTTGTTTATGTGTGCGAACAGCTCTTGTGTTGCTGAGGCCGCGTGCGTGCAGGTGGCAAGTGTAAGGTCGGGATTTTGCGCCGCCGGCGACTGTTCCGTGTGGCGTCTACTCTTTGCACGCGCGCCTTTTACAGGGAAAGTGTCCGGCGTGCGCGCAGATATACGAGATGCCCGTTTTACTGGCCTGCATGCAGAGGTGTTGTGTGTGTAGTTGCCAGCTGCGAAGCGGGACGCCACCACCGCGCGACCAGGGGGACCCACGCAGACAGACAGAAGGGGACAGAAAGAGAAAAAAAGACATCAACAGGAAGAGCGAGACGGAGACAGAGACACGGACACATACGCGCAGAGACACAGAGACAGAGGGAGACGGAGAGAGAAAAGGAGCCACAATACATGTGGAGTAGCGTCGTCGTCCCGGGAAGCGCCCTGTAGAGTTCGTCTTTTTTTAGTTCGTCCTCGTCTCCTTTTTCTCTGCTCGTCCTCCTCCTCATGCGTCGGGCTCTCGACACACAGAGATACGCCGCACGCAACGGGAAGTACGGAGACAGCCTGCCCGAAATTGCTGTATCTGTGGACGGGTGTACAACTCCAACCGCAGCTGCAAATATACATATATATGTGTCGCGTCCAAATGAAAGCGTACATACTTTAGGTGAATGCGCATGCACCCACGTCTACGCATGCGATTGTGTGCATGTGTAGAGATTTTAAAATTCAAGCGAGACGAAAATGGCGCCTGCGGTAGCAGGGCCTGACGCTGCGCATGCGTCGGACGAGGAAGGTGGGACGAAACTGCTTCTTCTCCATAAACAGCAACTTTTCTGGAACACGTAGCAAGACGGCAGGAGAACAACGTAGTCTCCTCTCCACCTTCTATACTTCTTCTTCTTTTTCATTTCCTGCGACGTCTTCCCGTCACTTGCGTCTACTGCTTCCCCCCATTTTCATCTGCGTCTTCTCTTCATTTCCTTTTGCCCCTCCTCTCCACGTTTTTGCTGCTTCGTGCTTCCGTCTCCCTCCTCCTGCTCTGCGTCCCCCCGTCTCCTTTATCCCGTCTTCTTCTTTTTGCTGCTGTTCTTCGCCTTCGTCTCGACTTCGTCTCCGCCCCGAGGCGGGTCACGGGAGAAGTCAGTTGACAATAAAGTGACTGCGGAAGCCTCGCTGCGCCTCAGAGTCCTCGGCCTGTGGCGCATGCAGACAGCGCGGGAAAAAGAAGGACTTGCGCTCGCAACACATGCAAACCGCATGCAGCCCGTATACGCGCGCACGGCGCCGCTCTTCATAGGAGAGGAGAGCAACGGGAGACAGAAGAAAGTGGCCTGCAGAAAGGAAAGGACGCGCCAACTGCATGCGCCCCCCAGGCACGCACATGCGCACCGGTCGCACTGCTGTCGACGCGCACCGTCTCCCCTCTTCGTAAAAGTAGTTCTGCCGCAGTCGTCATACGGACGGAAATATCAACGCAGAAGAAGCCACCCCAACGTAGACAGAAGTAGACACCTACCAACACAAGTCAGAGAGTTCAGCCCTGCTGCAACATCCATACTCATTTATATACGTGTACGTGAAGGAACACACCTATATATATGGCTAGACAGACATATGTAGGGACCGAATGTTGTTCGTTTACCTCCAGATATGTGGGTATCTACGTGTGGACAGCATTACCGTATGTGATAAGGAGAAATAGACTTACGCGTGCCGGTGTACATATGTATATGTATATGTATGTATGTATATGTATGTATATGGACCACGTTGCTTTACATACATATATATACATATATGCATATGTGGGCGGATGTGTACAAAGTAATAGGTAAATGTGCCGGTGTACATATATATATATATATGTGGGCGGATGTATCGCAAGAAATAGAGGAAGGTGCCGGTGTTTGCCTGAGTTTAGCTGTTGGATCCATGTACTTCGTATAGAGGGACGGGTAGAGGCAGGAAGAGACAGAAAGGGAAGAAAACAGAGACGGCGACAGGACAAATAAAAGGAGAGATACTTGGACGCCGGTGGACAAAAAAGTTCGACTGGCCTGTGACACGTCATCACATATATATATATATATATATGTACAGGTGTACACAAGTCCGTATCCACATATCTCTATCTATACATTCATATTTACCTATCTACATATATATATATATATGGAGAGGGTGGAAGGATTTGTACGTGGGAGTGGGAGAAGAGAAAAGTTGGGTTGCGAGAGTAGAAGAAAAGGCGGGAGTGTGAAGACTGCGTTAGGAAGACCGAGTCGAATAGTCGCCGTGGTCCAGTGCGCATGCAGTTCGGCAAACGCAGGCCGCATGCATTCAGCGGACACCTGCAGCTACCTGCGCACGCAGCGGAGGCGGGTCGAGCCAGCTGTGTGCGTGCGCGCATGCAGGTGGAGTTGTTTTTGTGGGAGAGAGCGTTACCTTTTCTCGTTGGTCGAGAATAAATATGACGACGGCTACGACCAGCAGGCAAAGCAACGTGGTCTGCGGAGCCGCAGCAACAGCAGCAGGAACAGCAGCAGATGAGAGAGGCAGGCGCGGGGGTGCGGCAGAAGTGGCCCCGAGGTGGGAAAACAAAGCAGCAAGGCAGAGAGCAGCAGCAGCCACGGCGAAGCGCAACCTGCACACAACGACGTAGAAGAAGAGGGGGGCGGACGCGGACAGAGAGACAGCCGCTCGGCAGGGCGACCCGCGACGCGCCGCAGACTCGCAGCAGCAGCAGGGCAACGGCCTCTACGAGCCGAAGGAGACACACAGCAGCGAGACAGAGACATAAGAGAGGGCACGCAGAGAGACGAGACAGAAGGGGGAATCCAGAGGGACCGGGGGAATACGAAGAGACACCCCCCCGTCTCCCTGTCTCCGTCTCCGTCTCTCCCCCTCGACTCTTCTCCGCCCCATCTTCTCCTCTGTAATCCCCTTCGTCTCCCCCCCACATCTTGCTGTTCCGCCTCTCCGAACGCGAGGCCCTATATCACAAGCAGAGACGCTGTTCCACTTCCCCGCACGTGCGACAGCAGACTTCCTCTCTTTCAGAAGACGCACGGGTGAAAGCAGACGCACGGGTGACAGCAGACGCACACGCGACAGCAGACGCACGTGCGACAGCAGACTTCCTCTCCCTTCTCTTTTTTTCTGTGTCATGTGTGGTTCGTTTTCCTCCTTTTCGTGGGTCTCCTGCTCCCGCGGTGCACAGGCCACGGAACATCTCTCTTTCTCTCAACAAATGGGAGGTCACCCTCGCGGGAACGTCTGTTCTTCTACTGGCGTTTCGGCTTCACTTTCTTTTCCCCCTTTTCTTGTCTGCTGTTCTGTGTGGATGCGCAGGTGTGTGGACGGCGGTGCATGCGACGACGCACAGGAAGACGCTGCTGCAGAAGAAAGTCGCGAAGGACAGGGGCCCACACACCCAAGAAGTTGCCTCCGTCGTCCCAGGAGAAAACCTCCGGCTGCTGCACGCGCAGATTTCCACCAGCCACACGCGAAGTCGCTCTCTTCCTCTCTCTCTCAGTCTCTCTGTAAGTTTGCTGCTCTCTCTACCTCTTCCCGATTCCCTTTGCTTCTCCGTCCCTCTTGCTGCTGCTTCTGTCTTCCCTTTTGCTGCGTCTGTCTTCCCTCCTTTTGCTGCTTCTGTCTTCCCTCCTGCTGCTGCTTCTGTCTTCCCTGTTTTCCCTCTCTCTTTCACAGACTCTTCCCCCTTCCCTTCTTCCTCTCTCTGTCTTTCTCTGTTCCCGTCTCCTCCTCTCTTCGGCGTCTCCTCCTCTCTTCGGCGTCTCCCTCTCTTTCGTGTCTCCCTGTCTCTCCCCGTCTCCTTCTTTTTTGCTGTCTCGTCTCCCCGTGTCTCTCTGTGTGTCTCCGCTCGTGTCTCTCTGTCTGTCCGTCTCTTCCCCCCTTCTCTCCCCGTGTTGTTCCGCTGCTCGCACTTCTGCATGCGTCTCTCGTCTTCGCGTGTCTCCCCCACCTCTCCCTCTGGAAGTTCCCCCCCCCTTCTCTTCTCCTCTCCTGCGTCTCTCCCTCTTCCTGGAAGACGAATGCAGAACCTTAGCGGCTCTTTGTGTCTGCTCTCCCTCCCTTTGCTCGCCCCCCTTCCCTCGGTCCCCTTCGCTTCTCTGATGCAGCACAACGCCCCCCTTCTCCACACACCCGCAGACTTCCGTCCCAGCAGCAGCGTGGTGGCCTGACACAGAGCGCGAGACAGAGAGATATGTACTACTTCTACGTCTCCCCCCCCTCTCTGCCCGTCTCTCCCTTTGCTGCTGTTGCCCGTGGAAAGTCAAGAGCAGCAGCAGCAGAAGAGACCAGAGAAGAAGGCACTCGTTTGCAGCGCAAAAGGGGAGAAGGACGCAGAACGGCAGCAGAAATTGGCACGGGCCGATGGAGAAGACACGGAGACAGGAGAGGACCCCGCGACAGCAGAAGAAGAAGCCACGAGAAGAAGGCGGCCTGCCAAGAAGATATGCGGGCAAGTGTAGAGACGCACGGCAGAAGAAAGAGGGGGGGACGCAGAGAAGAGCCCGGAAGAGAACGCACGGGCAGCAGAACTGCCCCGGGCCGAGACGGGGGACACGAAAGAAAAGGAAGGCGGGGGAAGGCGCAGAAGGAGGGGCAGAGCCGAGCTGCAGCAGCAGAGAACGTCTCACAAGTTCCTCTCTCAGAGAAGAGAAGACGCAGCAGCAGTTCAATTCAGTGCTGCTGACGTGCTGCAGCAGGGAACCTCGCAGAAGTTCCTCTCTCAGAGAAAAGAATAGTCAGCAGCAGTTCAATTCAGTTCTGCTGACGTGCTGCAGCAGGGAAGTTCCTCTCTCAGAGAAGAGGCAGCAGCAGTTCAATTCAATTCTGCTGAGGTGCTGCAGCAGCAGAAGTTCCTCTCTTTCAGAGAAGACCCAGCAGTTCAGTTCAGTGTTCAGCCGAGCTGCTGCAGCAGAGAAGTTCCTCTCTTTCAGAGAAGACCCAGCAGTTCAGTTCAGTGTTCAGCCGAGCTGCTGCAGCAGAGAAGTTCCTCTCTCTCAGAGAAGAGGCAGCAGTTCAGTTCAGTTCGGCTCTGCTGAATTGCTGCTTCGTTTCGCTGCCGATGAATTCGTCTCCGGGAAGGAGAAGAAGGCGGCACCACCAGCAGCAAAAGGGGACAGAAACTTCCAGAGAAAAGTGGGGAGACGAGGAGAACGGGCAGCAGCAACACAAAAGAGACACAAACGATCCCCACACTCGCACACTCACCCTCTCAGTCTTCTCATACTCATATTTCCATACTTATACATATATATATATATACATATATATATGTATATATATATATATATATATATATATATGTTATCACATATATTAACATATATATATATATATATATATATAGTA